>CM076575.1:1815117904-1815272856 GCA_034641835.2 Pinus albicaulis
CATCTTCCTAATCAACAAATTTATCATGGCTCTAGAAATGGAGCTCTAAAAGGTTGTTATCAGTCACAATGCCAACAATTTTGAAATATTTATCTACCAAAGGGGTGTGGTCAACATATAAAAGGGGAGGTTGCAAATGGTTTATACTGTGGACGCTGTGGGAAGCCATTAATTTTTTAAATTATTGAGTTGTTAAGTGAATTATATGGTTTCAGGTACTTAGGATTACCTGGAATATTGAATTTATTGTCTTGGAAGGGGTCTTGGTAGTTTCGGGCTTCAATCCTAGTCGATAATGGATTTCAAGTCTCTTTTTTCACAAATAAACAAGAAGAGTGAAATAGTTGTGAAGGCTGAGGTTTTATTATTTTTGAATGTTGGGATTTATTACATGACGTAGGTTATAATATTTCGAATATCATTGGTTTCATGACATGCGCAGAAGTGGTTTATCACATAGGAAAAACCAGTCTGGTGTATTATCGCACTGCAAAAAGTAGTTTGGTGGTTTGGGGAATGGGGGTGCGACAAAATGTGGGAGAGCCACATGGAAAGGGAGGGGGTGGATGAAACCATCCATTTCGCACCTCCCCACCTTGGCACCCATTTCTTATTTCTACAAGGAGGTGCGCTCAGGGAAAGGGTTAAGTGGAGTTTTAAATGAAAGAAGGGGGTTAAGTGAAAGTGGGGGTTTAAATAAAATGGGACCCGGGGATTATATATGCGAAGGGGTTAATATGATAGTGGGAGGGGTTCATGAAATATTTTAAGCGGGATATTAAAATACATTAGGAGGAAGGGTTAATTAAAGGGGGGGGGGGGGGTTAGTGGGGGGGGGGGGAGGATTAGAATAAGGGGAAAGGGATTTTGAAAGGGGAAATGGCTTCCAAGTGTGGAAAGAGGGATTTTAGCAAGGGGAAAGGGTTTTGGATAAAGGGAAATGTTTATAAATAAATTAGTGATAAGAGATAAACCAAATGATGCTTTCCAGAACTTTTGAAAGTATCCTACCCACCTTTTTTATTCATCCTAACATTTTTTATTTCCTTTATTTGGTGCATTTGAGCTCGCTGACCCTTCTATTTTATTTTGATAAGAAAAATAACTTATTTATAACCTTATATCTTCCAATAGCTCATATTAAACTTATGACCTCATTTTTATTCTCTACCTAACTACTTATCTGCGAAGAATAAATGGTTTGGTCAGATATTTATTCATTAACTCTCATGACATGAGATTTAAAGGCATGAATAAATCAAGATTAAACTATATGATCATCATGAATTGTGGCATTTTTGACAAGTTTCACACAATTTTATTTGCAAAAGTAAAGTAAACTAAGAGTAGTGGAATTTGAACGTGTAACACCTTTTTTTGTTTGTTTTTATGGGTTTCATCCTTTTTTTATCTTCTTTTCTTTTTGTACTTTGATTATTCTTTTAGGACATACCCTCATTTCATTTTTTAATATGGAAAACATTTTCAAAAAGAAAAGGTATGTACAATATTACAAGACTTAACATAGTCAATTCAAAATTATGATCCCTATTATTATAGGACCCTATCATTGGCTCCACTTGGAGATGGCATCTCCTGGTGAGATGTCAAGAAATTTTTTATCAGTGGCCTTGGAACTTTGACTTTGCTTGCCTTGGAAATGCTTTCTGTGATATCCTTTATTCAAAAATATGATGTTATATTTTTTAAAGCTTAGGGCCTTCTCTTCGGGCTTCAACTTTGCAAGATAAACATCTAATCCAATCTAAAATTTTCTATGATATTTACAATGTGTAAAATAAAATAAATTAAAATACTGGTTATTTTGGTGAAAAGTAGTGCTTCAGCATTTGACCATTAACTGGTCAACCTGGTAGATATGTTCCATCTAAGTATTTCAAGAAAAATGCATTGTTGCCTCTACAAACATAAATAATGTAGGGGCCCTTTTAGAGAAAGTCAAATTTCCCATGTTTTCCTTTGTCTTCTCTTCGAAATCCCATTTTAGTACTTGATCACCTATAAAGAAATCATCTGCTCTAGTTTTCGTATCAAATATATTTTTGATTTTGTCTTGAATGACTTGGGATTTGGTATAAAATTCTTCCCTGCTTTGCTACAAATGAATTGTTTTATTTATCCTCCTTTGGATGTCATTTGGTTCTACTTGTGGCTCTTGAATCATTTTCATTACTAGCACTCCTAATGAAGATGGAAAAACAACATCCATCCCATATACCAATTGATAGGGTGATGTGCCAATAGATTTATTGGTAGTTAGTTTGTCTGCCCAAAGGGAATTGACCAACCTTTTATTCCATGTTTTCTTGTTATCTTCTAACAACTTCTTAATGATGTTGACTAGGCTTTTGTTTGAAGATTCTGCTAGTCCATTACCTTGGGGGTAATAGGCAAGGGGATGGCCTAGGGTGATATGGTATTTAATACAAATATATATCATTTTCTTGGATTTGAAGGAAGCAACATTATCAGTAATGAAATTTTGTGGGCATCCAAATCTAGAAAGGATGTTGTTCTCAATAAATGATATAATGACATAGTAGCTTTTATAGAAGGGATAGCTTCTATCCACTTGGTAAAGTAATCAGTGGCTATCAATATCCATTTATGTTGGGAAGAGGAGGGTGGGTGAATTTCACCAATGAAGTCTAAACCCCATTGTTGAAATGGAATTTCTACTGAGATAGGTTTAAGGGGAAATGATAAGAGTTTCTTCTTCCCTTCAAATACTTGAAATTTTTGATAGGTGGTCACATAATTTCTGACATTTTCAAAAAGGGAGGGCCAGTAAAAACCTACCCTCAAAATTTTGTTAGTTTTTGTTTTCCAGTAGAGGTGTCCTCCACAATCTCCTACATCAAATTCCTGCATGACTTTGTCAACTTCATATTTTAATAAAAAATTTAATAGGATGCCACCATGATCTTTCCAAAATAAATAATTATCTAAGATACAATATTTCATTGCTTTCATTTTTAAGAATCTAATTTTATTTATAGATAAACCAGGAGGAGCTTGTCATTTGAGTAAAACAAATATAACTTCTGCATACCAGGGTGAATCTATAAACTCTTCATTGATTTGTGGAGTTGCCATATCTTCTTGATTATCTAGGGAAACAGTGAAATTTATGTCTAAGGCCTAACAATTCAATTCACTCATGAGTTTGGCCAAACCTTGGTCATTTATTAATTTTGTAGGCTTGATTTCAATGTAATATTCTATTATTGTGGCAATCTGTTTGCCTCTTTTTCCATCGAGCCCTTTTTCAGTTGGAATGTCCTTTAAAACGAAGTTTGGAACATATGTTATTGTGTGAGAGTATAGAATGTACACTCTAAAATATTTTATGGCTTTCACTAAAGCAAGGGTTTGTTTTTCCATGATATTATACTTTGGTGTTGCATCTCTCAAAGTTTTACTGAAGAAAGCAATGGGTTGTTCAAGACCCTCATCATTATTTTTCAAAAAAATTGTTGCAATGATGTGTTCTGAAGAAAATGAAAAAATTATGAAATCTTTGTTAAGATTTGGACTTATAAGGAAAAGTGCTTTAGTAAGTGCTTCTTTGACTACTTCAAAAGACTGCTTAGCCTCTACTATCCACTTAAGTGTTGAATTCTTCTTTAACATGTTGTTTAAGGTCCAGTATTCTGTGATTGGGATGAATATTTAAAAATTTATTTTCTAAGTGTAATTCTGATGTTTATAAGATTATTGATAAATTTGCCTCTATTCTGCGTTAGATCAATTCTAATACCCTCTTTAAAAATAATGTCTCCCAATTTTCTCTTCTTGTCTAAGCGACTTTTTAAGTTTAAAGATATAACAAACTTTCTATACATTTTATGAATATGTGAAAGTCTGGAGTATTTCATTATCTAATTTGCAGAAAATATGCTGTGACATCTTCCATTAAATAATTAAAAATTCATGATTTCCTTTGTAAAATCTATATCACAACTCTTCAATTTTTCTAGAAAATTCACAGCAATTCAAAAGGTACCAATCATGATTAGTTAACGAGTATTAATGCGGACTTTGCGCAATCTTGGTTGAACTGGAATTTGGTTGTCGGTAAATCACATCAATGTGACATTGAATAACATTTTACTCTTGTAGAGTATGGTCCATTTTAAGAAGGATAATTTATCGCTTCAATGATACTTTGTTTAAGTATCCCAAACATATGATCAATTTTCTTTGTTTTCTTTCCGATTGAAAACTAAATTGAATACAGTAAACATCTAATGGATAAATATAATTTGAAGCATCGATTCATTCTTTGGTTTCACCATATAATAGCATGAAACATGATTAATTGTCTAGGCTTTTGTTTAAAGGTAACACGCAATTTTCTTTGATTGTTGCTCTTGTTGGATAATATTCGAATATACTAAAACTTGAAATGTTGCTGTCATGTAAATATATCTTGGAAATATTTTAAACAACGAAATGTATTAAAATTTTCTAATTTGAAGTAATAGCGAATATCTTGTTAAGCTTAGAATTTTCTTTTGCTTCTATATTTGTTCTATGTCTGATCTTCAAAACTCCCAGTACAGTTTCTAAACGTGTTACGCGTAAAGGATCTTCTAGAAACAATACCTTGAGAAAAATGACATCTTTGAATTTAAAACTAATGATTAGTCATTAATTTAATTCCTCGTTCTATTAGCTTTAATTTTATATTTCTACTTTAGTGAATCTAATTGTTTTTTATTTATTTGTCATTACATCTGTCTGTTATTGTATTTATGATCTAATAACCACCAATTTTCTATATTGATTTTAAAATTCTCACATAATTCATGAAAATATAAATTCTGGAGGTCTTGGCGAAGGATTTTCGTACTTAGAATTATCGGTATAGTTGGCCTGTCTTACCAGTACATTAGTGATTTAGCTGAAAAATAACACATGTGTTGAAAAAATTTTAAACTAACAACATACGTGATATATTTTAGACTTAACCAAAGTCGATTTCAAAAGAACAATTTATCTGATCTTTATATTGGTTTCTTTAGTAGCTAACTCTAGGTTGTTACGAATACTTTCTATGACATTTGCAATGATTGTAGGTCTCTACTGTTAACTCTCCATCTGCAGTTACCTTGTAATTTTGAAAACTTTAAATGTGTCTTCATATTAACATATTTAATAAATGCATTTACCATTTAACATTTAATCATGTCGCCGGAATGATACGTTCTCTAAATTTATAGAAATCACCTCTAGCTACACTTCAGCTGTATTTATATTACCTTCAAAATCTAATACATAGACTCATAGGCCATATTTTCACAATGTGATTTGTTACCTTTAACTATCATTTATCTTCATTGTGTTTAAAGTTACATGAATAATAATCTGTTCAGCAAGAATAGACTAAGATAATTAATTTTTCTGTTGCCCATAGCCATAATCATTCTATAAAAATTTGTGTTTCTACAATGTGTATACCAACATATCAGTACGATGATCACATCACCATCACAGTAGAATCAATAACATACATATTTGTTCGTTATTAAAACCTCGATATCATCAAACACTCTTTGCTGCTGGACTAAGTCAAACATAGATCTTTCTTGATTGAACATTTAACAAAACCTAGAATCAAGAGAACAAGTCTTTGTATCGATGCAGTGATGTCTAAAATTCGTTGCTAATTTTCATGATACAGTGTAGATTCTCACAAAGAAAAGGTCAACATGGGGTAACATGAATACCTATCATGAATACTTAGTAGCTATTGAAATGGAGGACATTACATGCTGATGTTCCATGCAACACGGTAAATAATAATGAAGTTGATGTATTGAAGTTAATAACATCTTATTACTATATTCGTGTTTAGGTGATTTGTTTTAAACTTTGTATGAATCTTTTATGATTTGTTAAAATGGCATTTCAATTCCATCTCAATTTGGTCTTCAGATAAATTTTATTTTCTAATTGAATGATTTCTATGCTTTAATTTGTTTATGTGTTTTAATCTTTTAATCAACAGTAATTAAATTCATGTCCAATTTCTTTCAATTTGTTGTCTTGAAATTTCTTTGAGTAACGAAAATAATTATATCTATATTTGAGTTGAAGCGCTTCGCGTTTATCTGAAAATTGCAAACTTGCAATTAAGATGCTATTGTTTCTTAGTTTAGGTTTGGGCAAAGAAGATTTCTAAACAGGAGATTATTATTATTCTTCTTGCTTTTAAAGGCATATCACATTTATGAACCATGACAAGGTGTAACCTTTTTATAGTCAAGGACTCTCCATATTCAAATTTATAATTTTACGTTCATATATAGTTCTTCTTCTTCTTAAAATGAAAAAACAACATTTTCGTTTTTTTAACAAATTAAAATTTATCGTATTGTCTGGTCTTCTTCGTTTTGTTGATAAATTTAATATGCTTTCTATTTGAAGGTAGATTAATCTATTGATGGTACAACTTCTCTTGATTTAATGGTATGAGATTTTTCTAAAGTTGGAGTTTCTAATTTGGGGCCTTATTGGTTTTCCTTTGAGTTTATTTCCATGTTCTCTAAATGCCTTGTTTAGGTACTCTCGCTTGCTTTTATCTGTTTATCTTAATATTTGAAGTGGATGGTTTCTCTTAATAGTTTCTATCCTTTCATTCTTATCATCGCTTTTCTTTCTCCTTTAGCTGTTGTTTCAACTACACTAATTGCATACCTTGTTTGTGTAAGTCTAATCTGTGAAGTTTCTTTCTCTTAATTGATAGGACATACAACGCTCAAACCATAAATTTGATTGGGAGCACTATAAAATGGGTCGATATTGTGAGGGTACGTTATAAAATGTTGTTAAACTATTACGATGATGAATAAGTTGTTAACGAATCTCCTAATGTTCATACAAATGTGTTTGTAGAAGGTTTTATTCTTTCATCTGTTTATGAACAATTGATGAAAAAAGCTAAACAAACATTAGGGTTAGAAGGTAAAAATTTAGACCATTTTTAACATCTCTTGCTAAGTGTTGTTTTAAATAAAAAAATCTCCATTTTAACGTGGCCTCGTAACTATTGAAATTCTAAAGCGTCAATCATTTCATTTGTCGCTTGTTCGCTGAAATATATTATTTCATGTATAAACTAAAAATTTGCCTACTGCATTAATCCTATGTCGCAACGTATAAAGAAACATAAGACGAAAGAACATCATTACTATGGATAAGACTTTATTTTAGCGAAATTAAAATGGTGATGCAGGCTCTTCAGACAAATTGTGAAAGATGAGCTTGAAATATTTAAAGATGAGCAAACTTTAGGTTGGAAATTTAGATATGCTGATGGTTATATGGAATGAAGCTGTAAAGGTAGATATTGTAGATAACATACAGGTATTGCTAAATAAAGTTGTATTCTAGTTTTTGAACATCTTAACAAGATAGCAAAGTAGTAATGGACAGAAAATAATTCAATTGGTAACGAAAAATAGACTTCATCTATATCTTTTATCATTTGAGGTCTAAACAACAAATTTATCAAAAGTGTCTAAACTTTTAGTCTAAATCAAGTTGTATACTTTCCTTCTTTTCTGTTGCTTTAAAATGAAATTTATTAGTCTATTCTGATATCATAAGTTGAGTTTTGTGATTTAATTAAAAATAAATTTTATCAAATAATACAATCAATTTAATATCTTGTCGTAGCAATAACTCCTTAGAAGTGGTTATAACGAAAATAAGCATTTCTCGCATTACTATACTACTACTTTTAAGTTTTCAAATTATAATAAGGATCATCATATTGTGACAGGATATGGATAGGATAGCTGGTATAACCATGTTCTTTGTTAATAATTTCTTTCTTAAGGATAATATTTAACAACCCTTTAAAATCTTAAATAGCGAAAAAATGAGAAAAATTGTTTCCTGTGGGTTTATTATTTGAAGATGATTTCTTAATTGAAATTATCATATTATATTAATTTCCATTTATTATATGTGTTAAAAAATTATCAAGGTAAATATTAACGTAATTATTTATTGATTGGGATCTAACCTTCTAATACGCTGAGATGGCTCTCTTATTAGTTGCTTTGTTGTTTAATAATTTAGAGCTGGTGCTGTATGCTTTGTTTGGATTGGTTTAGACATTGGTGGAATTACTTATTTAGATGAATGGGGTAACACTGATTTTATGTTATGCTATGAGTCGAATACTTTTAAAAAACGAAAATCTGAAACAAGATATTACGAGAAGGAATGGTGGAAAAAATACATATCTCAGGTTGAATACGATGATGTAGTGAGTCAACGAAGGTAAAAATTCACTTAAACACAGGATAATGAAAAATTAGAAGGTCACTAAGGATGTAAAATTAACGATTCTCTAAACACGAGATATAGGAAAAACTTATGAAAAGTATAACGAATCAAAACAAATTAAATTAAACAACTATGTATTGAAATTAACATTACTAACATTCAAATTACAAAAACATGGTTATGCAGATACTTAAAGAAAAACATAACAATTAAATTACTACTTCAATCTTATCGCTTGTAAACATAAAAAATGAATTTATTACATATCGCATACACCTCACGTGAAAAAATATAAATAACACTCATGTAATGGTGATGATGATAAATATCGAAAATTACTATCAATATGAAGCTAGGTATTTATATGTATCAATTATAAAAAACATCATTAATGACGGATTTATGGAAAATAAACGTATCGCTACTTACAAAAGATGAACACCTAATGGTGGATGAAGGTATTGTCTACTGTTTTATTTGGTTTTGTTCATATTTGTTTTCTACAATTTATCTTATTATTTCTTGTCTTCTCTTTCACGTTATCATTTTCGCCATTTCATTCACAACGAAGTTGTACCTTTCTTCTGTTTCACCAGTAGTCCATAGGCACCTGCAAGTTTCTTCATCTAAGTCTTTCATCTTCATCATCTTCGTTAGGTACTACTATACGAATACTTGAAAGCATAAACCTTCACAAAAGGTGATTACTTCATCGCGATAAAAAGTTTTTTCTAAACTCAGGAAACGCACCTATAGGAACTCTTTCATTGTTAATTTAGGAATTTCTGCTACTTCCTCATTTTCTTATCATAATCTCGCCTCATTATTTTATCTTTTAATACTAAAGATTAAACGCCTTTACCATCTTCTTCATCAAATTTGTTCATAACTGTTCTACAAGTTCCTTGTTTGTTGTTTATCATAAGCTATGTCTATTTAGTTGTTTTGAAATCGCTACTACTAAAATAGTTTGTTTTCTATAAGTTATCCCTACTTACTTTAATTAATACTTGTTTTTAATTACGATTTATTGTTTATCAAGCTTCATCTGGACTGTTCTAGCTCTTCTTTTATGCAAATTGCATTGTAACTTCTGCAAATCATTCTATTCAAATATGATCTATGAAGAAAAATATCATTATTTAGGTTAACAATGCTGACCTAATTGATGTCTTTCTTGAATAAAAGCTCTTTGTGTCACTCCTTTTCTAACATGGATTACAGATAATCGCTTGGATTTTATTATTACAAATGCATTATCATGATTACAATATTCTAAAGTTCTTACAATGTTCTGGAATTGTTTATATTGTTTCATTCGCCAGTAAATTTTCTTTATCTTTATCGGTGGGGATGAGTTTAATATTTGTCTTGGTAGTGTTGTTCTTTGATATTGTTACTGCTGTCTTCAATCTAAGTGATATGAGAACTATAGAATAGCGATGTTAAAGACGCTTCATGTTGTACTATATAAGTTTTGTTTCACTGTTCACAGGTTTAGTTCTCCATAAGATAACGGTAAGTTCATCATTCATCTTGAACTGCAATTCCAAGCCTCTTTGGTTTTAGGTGCTATGTTGTCATTAATTGTTTCTTTAGTGCAATTATTTTTGTTCTTTTTTGTTGTTCTTGTTGCTTTTGATATCTGTAGTTTATATTGCTTCATTAAATGCTGGTAACTTTTGC
The DNA here is from genome assembly GCA_034641835.2 of Pinus albicaulis. Classification (NCBI taxonomy): domain Eukaryota; kingdom Viridiplantae; phylum Streptophyta; class Pinopsida; order Pinales; family Pinaceae; genus Pinus; species Pinus albicaulis. The sequence goes on from CM076575.1 coordinate 1,815,127,913, forward strand.
CATATTTATGCTTTAAATGTAAACTTTCTAGTTTCTTTAACAATACCTTTCTAAGAATTTTGTAACTACAGACATAAAGCTTTATGTGTCTGTAGTGGAATAGATCATTTTCTCCACCATTGTTTGTGAAAGACTTAATTTTTTCTATTGGATACACATCTTTACTTAAAACTTAAAGGTTTAATAATACACCATAATCCTTCTTATTAACTTTTAGAAACTTTTAGGTTTGTTCGTAAATTTTGTTTCTGCTAACGCTTGTTTCTTAGTGAAAATGGAAAAATCTATACCAATCACTGTATGATTTTCTTCGATCTTGAGCATATGCTTCTTCTTTAATATTATTCGGTTCGTCTGTATTTCTCCATGATATATTTCTCTTTATCGGTACCTGCGATGATGAAACACGCACTATTTTTGTTTTGAATAGTTTATGTTGGAGGGTTGATGGCACATATGTGTTTTCTTCAAATTTTTGGGTACATCATCATCGCATAAAAATATATTTTTAAATGCGTTTTGATTGTAGCAACTCTCTCTTCTTGCTCTATCTATGGATTGTTTTGTCTGTTCTATATAATCATGGTTAGTATAAAGTAGTTCTACGGAAAAATTAAAACCTTCTTCTCGTACCTCTTTGAATTTTTGTCATGAAAGATAAGTAAGCAAGGATGAATCTAGTATCGCTACTTCTCTACGTATTAGTATTTCTTATACATTTGACTTGTTTAGAATACACTGCTGTTCAACTCATAGATAGAGGTGTTGAAAATTAATCTTTAATCTACTTATGACATGAGGGTCGTAAGACCATTTAATACTATTGTGCTGTAAAATTTCTGTACATCGCATTCTATTACATATCAAAAACATATTGTGATCTAAATTGGTATTCTTCTTAGATAAAGAAATTAATTTCTTATATGAATTCATCTTACTATATGTGACTAAAAATATTATCATTAGGAAAATATTTAAACTTGTCGCGTTAGATAACCATATCATTGCAGTTCTAGTATAAATACTAGTCTCTATTTCACTCTAATGTTGAAAGGTGTGAACCTTTTTATTTCTTCACTAATTATAAATTGAAAATATTTTAACGCTAAGACTCTTGTAAAGCATGTTAGTAGATATACAGAATCGTTCGTTAAAACAGATTCAATGAATCCGTTCTAATCGAGATATCTCGTCGATGGATTGATTCTGTATTATTAATTTTGTGATTGGTTACAAACCATATGATTGAAATATATAAACATATGAAACATGCAGAATACAACTGCAATCTTGCTTCTTCTAATGTGATTTGACCAACAGTCATGGATTACGCCCTGAAATGTTAGAAAAAATTGAAGGGTTGTATTTTAGGTGCAACTTGAGAAAAAAGATGCATGAGATACGAGCAGGTACATCTATTTGTACTCTGTGATAAATATCTCAAAATACAACAACATGTGCTGGTGCAGATGCTAAAAACATGAAGTTGGTATGAAGGATTGTTTTAAAATTTCTGATGAAGGAGGAAAATCTAAAGAACGATTTTAAAAATGAAACTTTAAGTAACAACTACGATGAGTTTCAATTAAACTATCCTCTGGTTATGATTGAATCTCTTGTTGTCGATTGATGGTTCAAGCAATCATACATTAAAATGGATTTCTGGTTGGTGCTTCTTAAACTCTTCATTTGAAATATCTTATTTAGTGAAAGTGACCAATTAAAATGATGGAATTTGTAGAACTATGTATTCAGGTAAGTTTAGATCCCATGAATATAACCTGATTATGAAGTTATCGCCTCAACAAATGCAATCTAAATGTTACTATGATGATCGATTTATACGAAAGACTTACCAACCAGAATAAACACATATACAATACAAGATGTAATGAAGCTCTTCATTTGCATTATTATCAAAAAATGAAAATTTGTATAGATGATGGGATAAAACTATTCAGATGTTTGATGACTATCTGGAAGATATGGTGGCCTCGATATAAGTTGTGGTTAAGTGAAGATCTAAATTTCTTTTGAAACAATGATCCTAAACGACAAAGCTATTAGGGTAACGAAACCTGCGTTGGTTGCGATGCCATTAGCGTTATTTCAACACACAAGTGCTCTTTAATACAATCTCATTTGACATATTAGTATATTCAAGTATCACTAAAGATCAAATTTGTTCAAAACATTAGTACAGCAGATGTATTGCTCTGTTAAAAACAAATTTGAAAATTTATAAAACGACTCGAGTTGAGACTAGCTATGAAAATAAATACGAACATATAAAGCTGAAAAATTAGAAAAAGAACAATAACAGACTGAAATGGAACAGTGACAACCACCAACCTCCACCAGATCCATTTCCTCAAAATCAATGGTTCCCATTAGGTAAGTTATCCATGAGATGAAGCTACCGTGAACAATTATCGGTATGGTGTACTTCTTGTAACTGACCAATTGAATCTTTTATTTGTAGGTGTTAACAGTTTATGTCATGGTAAAAGCACATGGCTTTGTTCATACATGTTTAATTGTTGGTATGATTTTACAACAAAAGTGTCAAGTAGAAGTGAAAATAGAGCAAAAGCAATCCACACAAGCTGGTGCACAAAATGAATCTGTTTTGACTAAAGAATTATTTCACTAAAGTACTTGATGATGATTATTACTAATAAATGTATCAAGATGATTAAACTTATGATGCTAAAGTTCGGTGAAATATGTTCACGATGTATTGTAACAACAAGCAGTTAAGTCATTTACAGGGCCGAACGGTGTTAGTACCCAATCAATTGGTATTTAAAGTAAATCTTAACATTATTAGTACTATCTTTCTTGCTGATATTCAATATATTGCTACGAATATATGGGTAATTCTAATGTTAATCGTACACTTCTATATGTTATGAAGCTACAGTAGTAATGCAGATGATTGCTACCGAATACAATGCCCATTATCAACTTACTAATGATATACACCATTAAAGATGCCATTACTATGAAAAATATCTCTTTAGATCCTACTATTAGTAAAACTACTATATACTACTTATAATAGAAAGCATATACAAGTGTTATTACATTATCATCATATGGCTTGAAACAGAAGTATTTTCAATTACAACATACATTAAGTGCAACAAAATAATTTCATGCCATGGTAACAACTCAAAAATGACGTACAATCTACTAAATATCATTAAAGTCATCAAGTTGAAAAATTCATTGTTATAGTAGTTAAACATGTTCAAATTAACAGATCTTGTTGATCCATTTTAACTTTCACATCAATAATATCTGAATCTTGAACACCGTCATATAAGCGCTCTCAAGGTAACTTGCTGTATTACCATGATATTTAACAGAAGAACTTATCCCAGATAATAGTGAAAAGTATCTGCAAATTGTACAAAATTAAAATGTCATCATTTTTACCTAAATAAGTTAATTAGACATTACACAAGATGTAAATCCATCGTACCATTAAAGTTAAAGATCATCAACAAAAGTTTATGACAAATGATAAGAAAACATGATTTAAGTACCACATGAAGGTTCCATTGGTACCGTATTCCAACCTAAGTCAATATTGCAATCTTTACCTTTGGTGATCAATCATCATCAGTACAGTTAGACCTATTCTGGTAAAAGTGATCTTTTAACATACGTGATCATCTGATCATCGTCATCTCATCTGCAACACCAACGTTGAAACCAAACGGTAACCAATCAGTACCATACTCTCGACAGCAAATGCCGTTATCATTCTCACTTAACAGAGTACCCTCGTCGTTCTATTGTGCCTTTGTAAATTATAAACGACGCATTTGACGACGAAAATTACCATGGTATGGTATCATCTCGCTTTCCTCAACCACCCTCAAATTTATTTTCGTCTTGAAGAGCTATCTAAAGTCATACGATGTTCTCTACCTGGTGAGATCATCGAAGAGATTCTCGTTTAAGTAGTCTTCACATTGTTTGATATTAAAGATCCATGGCGATAAGTACCTCGTACTCTTATATAACCATTTCTAAATAACAACAACAGTAAGAACGAACTCTTGCAACACCAACTTCACCGTCGTTGTCCTAATAATACCATAAAACATCAATGAACAACGTCATAATACCTCATATGACTTGATCTTTACTATAAGGAAAAGTATACCTTCACATTGGCAGTCTATCCTTGGTAATCTACACGATGAATTATTATGGAATCATAGAGTAGTACTGGTAAAACCATTGCTTCATAGTATACTAAGGTGATTCCTTTGGCTCCCATTTTGAACGATGAACTCTCTTGGAGCCTTGCTGTCTTTGGCGGTGTTCATGTCTTGGATCTTGGACACTCCTTAGGATCTTGACAGTATATGAGCGCATTGAAACCATCTAATTGTTCCCCATCATTCCTGCAGGGTTCTAATTCAAAGGTGGTATACATTTGAATCAAAAACACATCTAAACCACAGCCATTTGCTGCTGACACTCACTTGTGTTGTAAGTGGAGCCTCTTATGAAACTCACCACTTTCCATGTCCTTCTTCCAGCTTCTGCAATCTTCTTCCTTTTCTTGTAGCTTAAATAGGTTGTCTTGATACGCCATACCTTGTCATCCCTTTATTTTATGGTTTGAGCTTTTATTCCTTTCTTTTAATTCGTAGATCTAGTCTACTTCTTCTGTTTGAACTACACTCAATCTTGGTGACATCTTGGTATATCATATGTGAGAAGATAACAAAACTCCATTTCCTCCACCGCATGTGTTTATACGGACAACTCGTCGCCACTTTTGGTGTCTGAATCTAAGTGATAACAATCATGAGGGTATAAACAGTTAAGTCATCATGCACATCTTGAATCATAAATTTATGCAATGGTAATTCATGTATGTACCGTCTACCTGCGCTCCGAGATATTATTTTCCTTGATAGCATCTAAGAAAAAATTCAATTAAATGCAGGCGAACAGTTCTACCTTTTTCTCACCGGTGGGTTCCCCACCAATACCTTGACATGAAGGCGACTTTGGGTAGCATTGCAAAATAATCTTCTCCACCTTAAAGTCATGAACAAGAAGCTCCTTTAATAGTTGCTTCATCTATCTCGCTCTACATATTACAGGCACTATCAAATAAGATATAAAGTACCTTGTACCTTAAAAGAATTCATACACCTCGGTGTTCTTCATGGATCGTCTTATTGTGGTAAATGGCTGTTAAAGGATATGGAAAAAGTTATCATCGTGATTCTTTATTTTGAGAACTATCTCTGAAAATATTTTCAATAAAATCGCATATCATCTTTCATCCCATGGGCATCCGTAAGGGTTGCGAAATTGATCTTTAAAGTTATGATTAAACCTAACTCACCACCACTAAATGGTAAGGACGTGAAAAGGATAGAAAAAATGGAACATTCGATACCGCTGAGTGAATTGTAAAGACTGTGAAATAAACACATAACCATAAATATGAAGATAAATGGCATGTACTTGTTTCATTAATGTCAAAAAATGAAATTTCTTCAGGCGAATAGAAATAAAACTATATACAAAACATTAGTATCTCGCAAGAAAAGATATTGTTCTTGTTTATAATTTAAAGTTAGAATAGTTTCAAAATTTCTGCTAACTGTTTAGAAACAATGGAAATCAACGATAAGCCTATTTCAAAATGGAAAAGCGCTTCAAAACCTGATTTGCGTTTAGGTAAGTTGGCTGGTTCCCAGGCATCAACATGTTTATACAATCTCTTGGTACAGCGGTATGCAACACCTGCGTTGAAAAGTATGTTGGGAATGGAACCTTTAAACAAGCAACACAACAAATTACTTGTTATGTTTATCTCTATTTATCTAGCGTTATTTGAAACTCAGCAACAAAGTTGAACTGAAAAATTACAAACGTGATTTTCGAGCGAAAAAATGAAAGAAAAATGGTGGGGCCCCAAGTGGAACAAACGCATGCTGTATCTGCACAGATGATCGTTAATGCTAACAATTGCAATCTTTATCTGATGCAGTTGTATCGAAAATTGTATGGTTTTATCTGAATGTTGTAGAACCATTAGTTTGTTATTATAAAGTTAACAAAAATTAAATGGTTTTAGGTATGGATTACGCAAGTTATTAGATTTTATTGTTGAAGATGGTGCGCACTATGAACTTCAATCCTGATGATAATGGATTTGGTCTTTAAATAGCAGAATAATGAAATAAATATGAAAAGGTAGGATTTCTGTTTAGATGGTGGGATTTATTTCATTAAAGTTATATTTCAAATGTAATTGGTTTCTGTAACTGCATAAAAATGATTTATACTTATGACGATGATCTATTAATTATACATTAAAAAAGTAGTTTGAAGGTCTAGGATAAGTTAATAAAACACCAGGAGTGACATAGCGAGGTGGATAAATACTTGTTCTTGTATAAACCTGTGTTTCAAATAACCGAGGATCTGAAAATAGCTTGTACGGTGAATCTAATAACATTGATCAGATAGCGATTTCTTATTTTTACAAGGAGGTAGGTGAAAGGAGTTAAATGAGGATTTAAATGAAGGTTAAATGGCATTGGGTTTAATAAATTTAGACGAAGGTTATATGTGAAGAAGGTTGAAATGATAGTAGGAAGGGTTTATGAAAATATTTTAGGTAAATGTTAAAACACAATGGGAAGAAGAAATTCAATTAAAGAAATTATTTAGGTAGAAAGATTAGAACAAGAAGTATTCATCAAGAAAAAGTTTTCAAGAAGGTAAACGAAATGAAAGGTATTTATGAAGAAGGAGAAAAGGTTTTGAATGAAAATGTTTGAAAAAATTAGTGATATTAGATAAGCAAATGATGCTATAGAAAGTGAAGTATCCTACCTGCCGCTTTTATTTAATAAAAATTTTCAACACCATTGTAGGTCAAATTTGATCTTTTAAAATACTTTTATTTTTATTTTAAATAAGAAAAGCTTGCTTATTTCTAACCTTATATGTCTTTAACGGCTGATTAAACCATAGGCTCATTTTTTATTTCTCTTGTAACTTTCTATTCTGCAATATTGATCATTTAGTGAGATCTTGTTCATAACTATGGTATTGATTTAAAGGCATGGATCAATCAAGATTATCTTGTAGTGTCTGCTGATTAGCATTTTGTAATAATTTTATAGTTTGTTTGAAGATGAGTAAATAGGTATTGGTATTTGAATCATGACACCTTCATAAATTCTTTCATTTCTTTGTGGTTCATACTTTATATCCTTTTGATATTATTTCTTCTTCCTTTGATTATTCTTTTGGAATATATTTTTAATTTCTTACAATATGGAAAACATTTATGACAAAGTACAATATTACTAGACTTATGGTCAATCCCAAGTTATGATTACTATTGTTATGGAACCTATGATTGCGATAAGAAAATACAATAATGTCATAAGTGTGGTGACAGTATTACAGATTGTGAAGAAAAGAATGGCTTTCAAGAGAATATACCTGAGACAAACCAGGAGAAAAATGAATATGACAATATGTTATGGTATTGGTGAAGGTATATGTCAAACTCTCTTTACCAATACCAAAGGACATATCAAGAAAAATAATAATGGGCAATTGATTTGGTGGTACTATAATTTTATTCATTGTGAATAGCGAAATTGAATTTATTTGTATATGAGCACAGGGTATGAGGAAACGTGGTTTTGAAATGGAGAAATATCAATTTACTATATGAAAAGTGCTATAATATCAAGCTATCACGGGATAATATGTATTAAATAGCTAAAATTACTTTCAATCGATGCGATGATGTTGATGTAGGTCCAGTAGTTATAAATCTTTAGTACAACATTTAATTTGTTTTACCATTTTTAAGGAAGAAGAAGAAATTATAATTAAAAATTATTTGAAGCCAGGAAATATAAGCATCTATTATTTTAGGAAGCTTACAAGAAAGAAAAATAATTATAATTAAAGAACAATTATACTCATTAGAAGTTCAACATCAAAATATACTATTTATACATATATAAAATGTCTTGGAAAAATAATTCCAGTATTTGAACTCTAAGCACTTACTATTTCCTAATCTCACAATCATTATTCATTTTAATTCAAAGTGCTCTCAAACATCATTTACCACAGATATCCTACTTAAAAAAGTAGAATTGAATATGTACTTTTAAAAAATACTAGAAATTGATATAGGTAACTGAGCTCAAGAAGTTACGCCTACTCTATTATTATTATTTTAAAAATTCACTATATCATGTGAAGACTTAAGTGAAGTATACAAAACTCAACAAGATTACTATTAAAGATAAAATTTGGTCATGTTGATGAATTATTAGATGCATTATATAAATTAGAAATCACTTCACAATTACAGATATTTATTAAGACATCACTCAAATATGAAGAAGATGGAAATGAAAAAGTTTTAAACAATTATTTAGAACTCATAGCGATCATTATGATTTTTTGTTATTGCATTTTTTCTCACCAATACCTTACATTTAGTTTGATTAAATACATTATCAAATCTTAATAAATTTTTTTATTAGTATTTTTATGATACCTTCAATATTTTAACGTCTTGGAAAATAATATTCATATGTTATTAAGTTATCTAAAATATTAAATGAATCATCATTATAAAAATCGCCAGTAATATTTTCTTTGAACATGAAGTGGAATATAAGATGTATTATACCTCCTGAAGGTGTTAAAGTACCTATTGAAATTAAATCCATTAAGATAAATCTTACAACCATAAGAGTTGTGAGAGTTTTCACCTGGTTGACAAAATATTATAGGCTAAGTTTATTTAATAATAATTATGAGAGAATAACAACACACTATAATACGAAGAAGATGCATTTTCTTGGACTCCAAAAATAGCTAAGACATACCATATCTTAAAAATGTGACAAGCACAGTCTTTAAACATACTGAACGACACGAAAACCTTTATTATGAATTTAATTCATAAAATGGAATTTGTTTTTTTAAGCAATAATTGAACCACATTTTTCTTTTCAGTTTTTCCAATGAAAGAGTTATTACCACAAGCCTATTTATGAAAAGGAAGGAAAACGTTGGCAATACTACAAGCGGCAAAAGCTAAAACCTCGTAGTAGGAATAAAATACAGGTAAAGAATCATGATAGTCTTAATATTTTTAGAACAAATACATCTTGGAAGAAAAAAAAAATGGTCACAAAGATGTTGAGTTGAGACTTTGAAATCATCTACATAGTAAGACAAATATTTGTTTATATGCTATCTCAATAAAGTTGAGATGAAGCTTATTTGTTTTTTCATTCTATTATCAACAGTTAGACTATTAAACAAAGTGAATGAATAGTGAAAAGTGTAAAGTTTCTTCAAAATTTAAACCAAGATCTAATACATACAATCATTTTAACAAATTGATTCATTGTTCTTTTATTATACATACGCAACAATTCTAGTAAACAAATTTGAATGGAATTGCACACTTTCCATGATTTCAAATATTTTAAAAAACTCTTATGATTAAAATGGTTTTGAGATGAACCAGGTTGTTGAAAAGTTTGGCAATGAATATTTATTTTCAATAAAATCGTTTAAGAATGATTAAGATAAGTTCAACATATAAATGGTTCAATGTTAAAAGGTTTCAATTGATTTTATCATAGGTATACACAAGTATGAAAGAATCATCATGTTGGTAGTTGATAGACTTTAAATTAGAAGATTTGAAGATGGGCCAGACTCTAGAAAATTATAAAGAATAATTAGAAATAATAATAATATTATATTACATCATCATTTGAGCCGGAGAAAAAATAAATAAACTTGTATTTGCTATTATCTTCTGTAGGTTTATTAAATTCTGACGGACACACTTGGTGTAATGCATATTTAAGTTCTAGTCCAAGGTACCCATGTTCACACTTCAATGAATACTGACTGAAAAAATAAATACATGAAAAAACATAGTTACTCATGTTTTTTCATATATTCATTTTCGTTAACATAATTATCAAGAAATATTATTAATTCACTTAAACAGATAAAAATGAAGGTGTGCATCCAAAAATATCACTAAAAATTTACATTCTTAGAAAATAAGTTAAACTCCAAGTTGAAAAATAGTTTTATTATTTCATTTTTTTCAATAGCACCTTTTTAGTCTAAAATTGGTGAATCATCTATAGTTGTTGTATTATCTTCTTGAATCCTATTGTGATTTATTATAAGTATAATTGGTTGTCAATTTTTTCAGAAATATATTTTAGACCTCTTAAGATTTACTAATGTTAGTGTCGACGCGCTTTGTACGTTATCGTCGTTTGATCCGTCGATTTTCTGTTAAGTCTATAGAAATATCCAAAATCTACTAGACAACAAAAGGTGTACCAGATATAAAGTCGACACTATAAAGTTACGGATGAAAATTATTTCTTGTCTAGGTACTCAATTATTTTATACTAATTTATCATCCTCAATATGATGGTAACACTGTTGAACAAATTTTGAAGGATATGTTGTTTAGCAACACATTAGCTCAACAATACATTTGATATGCAATTTTGGATTGTTGTATAACACTTCGCTTCATACAACAAGCAACACACAATTGCTGTGCAACGCGTTCATCTACACCATCATCAACAATACTGGTGGAAAGATAACATTTAGCATCAACAGTTCAACTACAAAACGTGCTTTGTAGCGCACAAATTGAATGAAACAAGGTATCAACATGTAGGTGAAAGACTTTGGTATTAGTATTACAGTTTTGTAGCTATATTGTACAAAAATAATATCAACAGCTAAACAAGATAATAATTATCACCAAAGTATTACCATGTAAGATGTTGCAAAATATTGATACTATAGATACAAATTGGTTATTCATACATCTTTAGGTGCACCCAATTTTCACATGTTTCTATTAAAAAATTATGAAGCAAGCTAAAGTTCCAAACAATATTTCTAGAACTTGATGAAGAAGCAAAAATCATATTAGAACACAGAAGAAATCACGTAAATAAGAACGTGAATATGATCGATCAATTGGTATCATCTGGTGGAAAACATATGTTGAACCACGGAAAGGTACATCTGAAGCTTGTCAACTTGTTGTTAGTGCCTTTATATATTATAGTTGTATATATGGTCCCATATTGTTTTTATTGTACACATAAATCACTATTATTATTTTTGTACATACATTATTACACACTATGGATCAAGTTATATTGCTGACCCTAAATACTATATAGAAGGATGTTTTCATATTTATCATCAACTGGTGTTCATTTATCTAATACAGGTTTCTAAAGCGGATAATTGCAATTTTGTTTTCCAAATAACCATTTCATCTGACATATCAAAGAAAATCCCATCTATCATTCTTTAATATATTTAATTTCTTCATCGCTTGAAAACACGATTTTCATCTTTAGTTGCTTCTTCAATGAAAGGTTGGAATAACAACAATAAGTGCCATTCTTTAAATCATATAAATATATTTCAAAATTCTCATATTTCTCTTAGCATTGTAGTTTCCATACTGATTGTTCTGGTATTCTTTCTGTTGATCTTAACTTGAGTCATCACGGTCATAAAAATATTGTATTGATGACCGCTCTTGTGATCCACTACTCATACCTTCTTTCATTATCTTCTTTGTCTTCTTGAGCATATAATTCTTTTCTTTATAGTCCCATTCTGTAGCTCTTAATTATTTTAGACTTTTATTTTAAAATTATGGTCTTCTTAATTTAGTAGTTATCAATTTGTAGTTTAAAAAGCGCACTACAACCAATAAATGTCAGTTTTTTTATATCATCTAGATTACCTCTTGGTTATATTATTACGTGTTATGGACACATCCAAACACTATTGAGAAGATGTACACAATATGTACCTAACCATTATTTATTATGATGTACTATTCATCACTCCACCAGATATCTTGTTATAGCGCCATCATGATCGATTGCAGCAAGATACAACTAACATACATATCTACATAAAACGAGATACAACGGAAATAATGCTTGGTACAACAAATAATGCAAATGAATACAAACGTAGAAACACCACAAAGTTGCTAAACATGCAGAAGATATGTGGCGAAGCGCGGAAACCTCTATGTTGTTGAAACCAATTATGAATATGTTAAATGAAGAACCTAAATCATGTTAATAAAGATGTAGTGGCAACCTGAATATGTCATAATGATTATGACCTTTATTGTTGAAAATAATTTAAAACAAAACATCCAAAAGCAACCTAAGATGACATGGAAAATGAGCCCGTTTAGGTATTGAAATTAGTGTTTCAATTTCCCAAGAGGACATAGCTTGTCAAGTCTCCATTTGATGTAATGAATGGTAAAATATCTTTCTGGAACTACTAACTGGTTTAGCGTCATTACCTTAGACGAAATGCTCTAGGTTTTCCCAAAAAACATGGTTGTTTCTCGAAAATGATTAGGGTTTAGGACCTAATGCTAAATATGTATTTTATTTATGACAGCTAAAAACTTATGGGTGAGTTGAATGGAAGACAAATTGAGTGCTGATCTATATCTACTGAATCGTGTCACGTAAAACTGTGATGATAAGACCCCAAAAAACATATGGCGATGATTCTTTAAGTGAAATTGAAAAAGTTGATCGTGTAGTCCAAATGGAGAATGAGTGGGTAATATGACCTACACAGAATCATTATCCCTCATAGAAAAATGGTATCATTAATTCAGTTCCTCATAGGGGTAGCTAAAACATTATTGAATTTGTCAAGGATATACATGTTGTTGAACATGCTAGATATGAATGTACACCACAATTGAAATCGTTAAGATATGAAACCATCACTCACTCTATTCTGTACTGACTTTCCTAGCGAAACCTACTGAGCAAAATTTGTCAGATATCTTATCTCTAATGCTATAACCATGGTAAAAGTTCATCCCAGGGTTACAGTACAGTCTTGGAAGAATGCTGAAAGTACCGATGAAATTTGAACTCATACTGACATTTGGAACATACAAAGAAAAAATAGAAGAAAAATGAAACTATAATGTGATCCACTTTTTGCCAAAATAACGAAATACACATATAATAAACAAAAATAAAATATTAGTTAATTATTAATAGTAGCCATTGAAAATGATTTAAAGCATATTAGAAGCTTAAACTCGTTGAAAAACATTATCTCTGAAAAAATCGCCGTGATGAACCTCACGAATATCAACATTAAAATGAAGATATTGCATACCTGTTCATAAATGATGTCAAAGCATTATTTTAGAAACATTAAAGACTTAATCAGCTATACAGAGGATAAACTTATTTAAGATGTATTTATTATGAATTGAATTATTTCAACTATAGGGATGTGGATTTGAGATCGATCTTAAGTTTAACATATCAGCAAGCATTGAAAGATATTTCAATGTCCGAAACTTTTGTGTAGAAACATGGAGGTCATGGACCAATGTTGCTCTTAATTTTAAATATGCGTTTGGGCTAATGACTCCGGAGGTTGGAGGACCGAAAAAATACTAAATATGGTAAGTTGTGTTGTAACGAAAAACTAAAAAAATATTGGTGAAGTTCAATAAAAATAGGTGGTGTGCCGTTATACGGATCATTAATGCTACCGTGACTTAAAACTGCAAGGACGAAAACATACTAAAATAATGGTACTGATGAAAGCTGAAAGAGTTGTTAGTGCAATTAAAATGGGATAGGTGAAGCGACAAAAAATATTACAAGTTTTCTCCTCCTTAGTAATGGTCTCCGATACCATTGTTCATCATTAGAAAAATTATGAACTTGTTGGACTTTCGATATTGTAGAACTTGTTGGCAGGTGTACTAGTTGCAATTCGATATTTCGCACGTTGGTGTTGTTAGCCGAATATGAAGCAAAATTTATCCATCATCCGTTCTTCACATTTTACAAAACCTACACAAGAAATATTTTATATTTCTCCTGTATTCATTATACATGAAAGAATCATAAAGGTTAAAAAAGTTGATCTTAGAAGGTAAAAAGTAATTGAACATATTATCTATGACGTTTAGGACATCTGAAAAATTAGAAAAGACTTATCATTCTTATTGATCTAGTTGCATGATTTTAATCAAAATACACCTCTTCATAAACACATGAATCGTGGAAAATGTTGTATTTGACACATGGACAAAAATAGCCAAAATAGGCTTACAAGCATAATGGAAACTGAATAAGACATTTAGTGACTTATCTCTGAAAGGAATGTAGTATGATGGGGTCTCTGAACTATGACATTGAGGCTGGGGCCTATTGAAGCATATTAAAAATATATGAGCATAAGTCTTGTGGGTATCCACTGATATGTGGTATCTGTACATAACTATGTTACAGAAAACCATTAAAACCTGTTATTAGAAAACAATTCAAGAACTTGAACATCCAAAAAACCTAACCTAATAGATGGTAACCAAAAATATGAAATACATTTGGGTAAATTGGTGTTTCAACACGAGGAACACGTGGCACAATTCTGTTTATGCTCTTCATTATTTTGTTAAGATATTCCATGGACCCATGTTGTGGTACCAAAGTATGGTTTCAAGGCCTCAAAATAGCTCATGATTAAAGACAAGCTGTTAAATATGGTAAGATTGTTGCAACAACACAAAGAACTAAGGGTGAAAAGGTTAGAATGGAATAGGTGGGTATGCAAATGCTCTTACGATCATTCCCAAAAACAACTCTAGGCATGTGGGACTTTGAAAAGCAACTACTAAAAATAGTAAACTATAAGTGGAAGAGAAACTGAAAAAGTTGATCAAAATTAAGTCCAAATGGAATATATAGGTGTGCAAGTATCACAGATCAATGAAAAGATTCTTACAATACTCATTGGACAAGTTGCCTTTAACGTATCCCTTTTCATAATGTGTGGTTTTTCTATTTCTCTTTGATACGCCATTATGATCATTGTGTATATAATTGTAAAATATTTGCAGTTCCATTATTTTTGTAGTAATCATGGAATGCATTTTAAATCATATTTAGCGACGCATTATCCTTTCATCTACCATCATTTAGGTTTCTCTAAGACTTTAACTATTTAAATTTCAAGTTTGAGGACTTGGTTTAAATGACAACTCTTTCTCAAGTAATCATAAATGAAATTAAAATATAACTATGATTGTGTCCTCATAAGTTCACAACAGGTTTTACATGCACTAGCTCAAGGTTTAACATCATTATTGTGGAAAATTTCATAAATGTTTATTTCCCAATATGTTCTCATATGATACTAGTTGCTTCTCTCATACAGGAAAATCTTATGTCTGTTTAAAGTACAACTATTAAAGAAGAAGGTGCGACTTTCCAAATTGAAAGTTCCATAACCAACAATCATTAGAACATGAAACTATAAATGGGACCAGCACAATTATAATTCATAATTGGAGGAGCGAGTATGTTCCTTTTTCATCTACCTTTCTATTAGTTGGTTTCTTGAAAATTGTCATATATAACACACTATTATCGCTGTATCACCAGAAATATACGTAAACATCGCTGCAATAATTGTTAACACTTATAAAGTGTAAGTTCATGGAAATAATATCGCTAAATTTTAATAGGATCACTACTTGAATATAATTTAGCCACCTTTTCCATCTACTTTTCTTCAGTCTTTCAATCCCCAACACCTTTGTATTCCTATCAAATTTGTTGCAATACTTTTGTCATGTAGTTCTTAAGCATTGTCTAATAATACCACATTCTGCAATAGCGATTCTTGTATGGAATAGAAACATGAGTTGTATTCTTGGTGAAATTAGCTCTTTTCCTTGATCATCTATCACTCTTCTGTTGGCAACTGTTGCTTTCAATTTATTGCAATAATAGCGATATCTGCCTTTACAGTTTATAGCTCTTTTCTATTTTTGTATGTTTTTAACTTACTTTCATATTCATTCTCATCGCTTCATCTCTAACTTTTCATATGTTCATCTATAATTCACTACTGCTTCTTCGTTGACATATAAGCACTCTATCTCTTCAAAATAAACGTTCCTTTTGACGTTTTTGTAAATTTGAATCACCTTCTATCTATCACTTGCCTCAAAAGGTGTGACGTTATCACATCAACTCATCTTCCTCAATATTCTAAATCCATTGTCTAATAGCATTATCTGAAGTTTGTGCATGGAATGAAAAACGTCAGGTAGGTATTCTTTGTAAGTAATAAGCTACTATAACATGATCATCTGTCCTCTTCTGCAATCCTGACATATTAACTAATTGTTACCAGCAGCAACATATGATATATGAACTCTTTAATTGTTCTTTTAACGTTCTACTGTTCACTTCACCTTTAACATATCATCTAGATAAATGTATAAATACCTGTATTTGTATTTGTCACCATTGCCATAAACGCTAAAGCAACGTCAGTTCTTTTCAGTCATTTTAATGTTATAAATGCTGCGTAATGTTTTAAAGCGTATTTATAAAGTCATTTAAAATAGATGTTGCGCTATTTTATTACGTATTAGCGGCACCTCATTAAAACCTCAAACCTTGTAATAAAACACTCCTTTTGAAGAAAACATCTAAAATTAATAAATGTGGATATAGTTAAATGACATAACTTTAAATCAATCCGAGTAAAACATCACAAGTTAACCACTTAACTTTAAACAAATTTTGACTTTTAAAACTGAGATAGTATGGTTTAAGTAATTTTAATACTTGTGGAATATATTTTAAATTCATAAATGGTACATAAATAAATTTCATAGTTTAGTTGTGATATTTCATAGTTTGTGTATAACAAAGTATATTTACACCATCTGCTACTTGTCGCATCTTTAACAATTTTCGATTTTATGTGTAGTTTCTTTTTAAATTATTTAGGTTTATTAATATATCTTGATTAGCTCCTGACTATGAAGAAGAAGAAGAAGAAGATCTTGTGATCATTTTCAGATCAAAATATACAATTTGTTGGAAAGAATAAAGGTAAGACACAAAATAACAAAAATAATTCCACCACAAAATAACATGATTTGTGGCTCTTCTATTAATCCTGGTGGTCATTCTAATGAATATAGTAGAAAGTATTTATACTTTTGTCGTGAATGTAAATATCTTAAGCAACCATTTAAGTTGTTTTAATTACTTTGGTCGCTCAAAACTCATTGAATTGATCTTTAATTTTATGTATTATCACGTATTGAAATTGATTAGCTCATTATAACGTTGTCTTTGTTAGTTTTCTTTGCAATTGTTATATATATGATTATTATTCATTTATGATAAAATGAAAACAATAGTTAAGTGGTCGTGAAAAGGTATTTGGAGTCAGGCATAAATATCATTACTCTCAAAATAAGTATAATGCAACATCATGGTAGTTAAGAAAACCATTAGGTAATGACTGGACAATTTAAGTCATAGTTCAATTCAATTGATGCCCTGAGTTGATGCGAGTAAATGATGGTATTTATGCTTCTTGATCATTTCATCAACAAGAAGGTATGATCTGCAACAACGACAACTGACCTTTCATATTTAAACTAGTCGATGTATGGCTTGTTATTATTAGAATATAAACATTAACAATACCGTTCACTTCTTCTAATTGTTTTACATATTAGAAGCTTTACCAAATCACCTCTCTATTATTTTTATAGCGCATTGTGCTAATGCTAATTCATAGCATGTTGATATTTCTGCACCAATTTTTTATCCATTATAATATTATTACTAAGACATATCATACACCAACCTAAGTTTCTGTACAACGTTTAATACTAACTAATAATTTATCCCATTAAAATGTACATTGAAAACTTCTTGAAACAATAAAATACAATTTAAACTTAAAAATGCACCACTCAGCTTTCTTCAATACTGTTCGATACGATTTTTCAAGAAGTTCATATAGTGATGGCAGTTATAATTAATTAGGATATTAAAATCTTCTTCTAATCGTAAAAATACACAGTTTGATCAAGATAATGCTATAACAAAGATAGCTAAAGAATGTTACTGTTTCCTGATTGTTATCTCGTTTATGTAGTTTTCTATTCATCCAACAGCATGATATTTTGCAGCTATTGTAATTACAATGTTTGAAGGGATTTTCTATGAGTATATTCTTATTATACCATTACATTGTGCGTTGAAATATCATTTAACACCTTGCTACATGATGTTTATGCCTTCTATAATGACGAAAACAAATTTGGTGATTGCGATTAATAATGTATATAGAAAACTCAATAGTTGTAGAAAATTTAAAATACAACAAATTATATATGTAATGATGAAATTCAAGTGGGGTAGAAATTTAACAATGCAACCAATTATAGATGTAATATTTATAATTTCATGGTTTGTTTGGTTGGTTTTATAATTATGCACAAGTTGGTACCAATAATTTTCTTCAACACTCTAGTGAAATTAAAAAGAAAATTGTTTTGAAAGACTAAGACAACCAATTTAGACGAAACATATTATGAACCAGCATTTTCAAGGCTGTAAACTGTATAAAGATGGGACTTGTATTCTCAATAACTTAGTATCACGGTATATGAATTGTTGAACATTTTACCTTTCTAATATGCCCCTTTGAAAACTAACGATTTTGTCACGCGAAACAACTTTATGCCAAAATAAACTTGAATGGTGAAAAATACCCGAATATGGAGATGGAGGACATCATCCTACTATTAGCTTGACATGCTTGGAAGTAATAGAAGTTTCGGAGAAAAAGTGTTTAATTTATTTAATTTCCATCATGGAAATAGGTGAAAGAACATAATCAATTGCAACTTGAAGGATAAGAATATATGCAATATCAAACTTTGGAATATATAAAGGAAGAGGATATATGGTTTCGACTTTAGATAAAATGGTTGATGAGTTTTCTCAAACTGGGATAATGTATGCATTAACCGAACTTTAAAATATAAAAGAAGGATATCATAATTTCAAACTTTAGATAAATGGTTGATGGTTTTTCGACTTTGGATAAAATCACAGGTTTCAAACTGGATAAAAGCGGTGAAATTGTTATAAACTTTAGGTGAAAATTTGGATGATGCCTTTGAAACAAGACCTAGAACCTAACACAGATGGTATGTTTTGATGGAATGTTTTGAAAACGACAAAACAAACGATGAATCATAAAGTTAATATGGATTCAATGCGATGAATACTATAGTCATCGTTGAAGAAAGCGAGGACTAATAAAGACATCTAAATAGTACCAAGTAATAAATTAAAGATATGTTATGGCGCGACATATATAAGTACTAAAAATTATTTTAAAGTGAAAAGTTGTTGAACTACTTGGAAGTACTGATGAATTATTGCTGTCTTTTACTATATGCTAATGATTATGTCATTTCATAAAAATGAAAAACACAGTTTAGAATAAATAACTACTAAAATCTTTAGTGTGTTATATTTACAAACTCACCACATACAGAATGGTCACGTGGACTAAATACTTGCACTTCCAGGATCTACATAGGACAAAAATAATCTGCTTCTTTGATTTATAAACCATCTCTATTTTAGTTGTAGAAAATTTAAACATCTTTGTAGAAGATTGAATGACTCCTTCATTATGTTGTTTTAAATGTAGGTCTTGTTTAATGTACGTAACCAAGGTCTAAACAAAGTTACCGTTTACAGAATCCAGTCTCCATTGAGTGTCTTACCATTGGTTTCCACCTTTAAATCTTTCATAAATACTGCTTTCAAAGGTTTGAGGTCATCTTGTAAGTTAAGTCACATCAGTGTATCTCTAAGCCTAAGATCTTGGGATCTTGTAGCATTCAATTTTCTAAGCGATCGCAAATACGCTGTGAAAATTTTGACCTTTCAATCATTATCATGTTAAACATGGATCTATTCATCTTGTCATTAGTGATCAAAATTGCTACTGCATTCATATGGAATCATCTTGAATAAATTTCACCATTATTAGGTCATGGATTCATTGATGGTAATATTTTTCATAAGTTTCCCCACCTCGCGAAGGTACTTGTAATTCTCTATCTGTAAACGATCATTAATCACTTTCATTCTCAAAATAATTTGATGGAAGGTCATAAGATAGAGTCTCGTGATAGCTTCAGGTCTACACCATGTTAATAGTGATCCAGAAAGTGTTAATAAATATCGGTGAGGGTCATGAAAATCGATAAACTCAAAATCGCTGTCGCAGATATCAAAAAGACATTTTACTTCCCATGATGTAATTTCACCTCCATTGCATTTGAAAATGCATTTATAATACTTTACCTTTCGGTCTGGTCGGAAAAGTTACATCTCGACAAATCATTCTTCACCTTTCAAAGTTTTATGACATATTTAACGTAAATCATGTTCAAGTAGTTCATGAAAGATATTATAAATAAACTTACACAATTGTATATCTCAAAATATTAGGGTTGATTGTACCTAAAGTAAATTAAAGTCTACGGCTAAACCTCATGTATCATTTTTCTTTCATGACTCTGGGTTCGTGTTTTCTTGGTCGCACCTCGTAGGTTACCAAAACCATTAGTCTTTTAAACATATAAGTCATATATAACGTTCTTATTATATTCACTTCTTCATCATTACCCTAATTTGTCTGTAAACTCCTGTTTAAGCGCTTCCTCATACCATGAACCATATGACGAGGTGTTAAAGGTTTGTATAAATTAAAATGGTCGCCACCTATCCCAATCACTAAAGTTGTTCGCGTTACCAGCATAGTGATATGGTCCCCGTTAGCCTGCCGTCACGATCTTGCGATTGTGCGCCAATTTGTATCTCGCTTCGCTCATAAATCATGCCATTGCGGTTATCCCAATGCGATTGTTCGCGCTATTAATCGCATCAAAATCGCCGCTACTGAATATGATTGCCACAGTAAACCTACGATTAATGTCTGCAGGTCATCGTCCCCTGGTCAATAGCTTACAACCGTGATTGCCATATGGCATTTCCTGTATTTCATCCTCAATGTCCCGGTCTTGATTATCTGGGTCCTGGTATACTTCACCCCATTCAAATAAAAAACCTTTGTGTAAAGCGATAAAATGATTTTCAAGAGTTTTTAGAAATGTATACGCGTAAAACTTTTGTGGTTAACATAAATCATCACCTCCGATCTAATTAAGTCCATCTTTGTAATGAAGCCATTCCAGCGTATTGTAAGTTTAGTTGTATGCCTTCTGCCATCCAGCTACGATTGTAATGATTAATATATGCGTTATTTCTCCCACACTTTCCCATATAAATAAATTTTCCCCTTCAAAGCGTAATTTCATTCAATTTTTATTTCAAAACGTAATAAAATATCATTTTTATGCTTCTTTATGGAAACTTGTAACAATAAACATACGCTAAATATTATTAATCGCATCTTAATTTTAAAAAATATCTACAGCTACAATATTTCACCTTCTATTTATTAAAGTATAACAATACCATATCTGAAGGTGTAAACTCTTAGTTTTCCATCTTGATTGCCGTTTCTCCTCTTTCATACGATACACGTTTAATCTTTCTATTTATTACCATCTTTAGTCATTGTAAACTAAAATACAACTTGATAAGAAAATAATGTAGTAATAAACTAAATATCATTACTTGCGATTTAGCGAAGATTAATAAGTAATGCAACTTTGATTTGTAGGATTCATTTAGCATAAGTTACAACATATGTCCCCTCCTTTATATTTCACTGCACATTATTCTTTTATTCATTTCATAAACATTTCGATTTAATGCTTTTAAATTGAAACAAGTCGCTATATTTATGCTTTAACCAAAGATGTTCATAATCTGTAATGCTATACATTTTGAAAAATTCATTATTACCTTCAAAGCTATCAACATCTTTCCTCATCAACTGTTGATTGCTAAGTATTACCTTTTTAACCTTTGTAAAATAATCGTATCTTTGATTTAATTCCACAGTTCATATTTATCGCTTTGTCCCATAAATCCATAAACTCGATTATTTAATAGTTGTACCATTTATATTGGCTAATCAGTTCATTATTGTGACAGATGTCTATTACATGGAAAACCCTCTCCTATCATACGAAGACGTGGTGACCGTAGTTTATATTTCACAATTTGAATTTTCGATGCAGGGTTAGGATGCGTTCTTGTCTAATTTAATGAGAATATACAAACTTTGTAAATTCTGCTATTATTTTATAATAATAAATGATGATATTTAGGGTTTTCTGAGATGATAAATATTGTATAGTAGTAATTTGTTACCTTCAGAAAGAATATACAAGCTGATCTAAATCAAAATCACTCATGTGTTTGAAAAATCCAAATCATAATAAATGATGAAGAAGACAAGAAGATTATGGTCTACATCTATTTTGGTCTATATGCTTGATGGTTTTACAACAGAAAATTTCTTTTGATTAAGTTTAAATTTCTTTGTTGATAAATAAGCTGCCGATTGAAAACAAGTTTTGGTCGTTTGTGAATATTGAAGTTTAGAAAAATTCTCCATTGATGACTACATTTGGTTCTCGCCAATCCATCAACGCCTTTAAACGTATTCTAAAAGTTTCAAAATATTCAGAGCCAACATTACGTCCTCTACATTCTGCATCGACATTCCATCGATTAATTCGATTTAATATACTGCTCATCAACACCTCCTCAAATTACGGTGCTACAAGCAGCATGAAACCGTCCTCCCTAGAATCATGTTTAAATGCATACTACAACTTTTGGTCCTCAATGATATAAACTATTAGTGGTCAATCTTTGATGTACACTCAAGCACATCATCTGGCCATTATATTTGACAATATGAATGATTTTTTTGATCTTCATGATTCAAACGAAAGATATGTAACCACTAGGTTGTTTATTCAACTTGGGTAGGTTAAGTGGTTTTAGGCCTTACCGATGGGCTCTATTAGCACTTATGGGAATTTACTATGATTCTTAGACCGTTTGGAGGTGAAAGAACCCCTCCAAATTCTTTAACGAATACTGAACTTAAAGAAAATATGGAGAAAAGCTGTGCAATTATGTTCGAATTCAATTATCTGATGCTATTCAAGCTAACTTTATAAAACTATCTGTGCCGTTATTTAACGAAGATTTTAAAATGGTTTTGATATTTGTTCATATGTCCAATTTTAACGACAAAGAACTCGTGCCATTCATAGAAATAGGAAAGATAGCGATAGCGTTGAAGCTAATCTCTTGTAAATGTTGGAAGAAGCTGAAAAAGATCATATGATGAAAAGAAAGTCTCTACCTTGAGACAACAATATCGACGCTGCTTGATTAAATACAATGAAAAGACGTTTAATATTAACGATTGGATAGTGACAATAAAAATCACAATTTCGAAGAACCTTCAATGACTATGATGAAATTCAACGGAAGAACAAAGAAAACCTGAGAACCAGTAGCACGAATGATGATGATCTCTAATTTGAAAATGATCACTACGGTGATGGTGTACCCGACGTCTGAAAAACGAAAAATCTGATGTATCAGTTAAAGAACTGACCATTTCTTTAGCTAATAGAAGGTAGGTGAAAAAATCAATGACTGAAGAAGGTATATAGACCACTCTAACCAACAAAATTTATGTTCTCTAAGAACATAAAGCATGCAATCAAGCCCCATTCAAAAGAAAATAACTCACGAATGAAGGATGATACGAGCGTGGAAGAAAAATGACCAATGTTTCTCAGTGAAAGCACTTGCGCATTCTATGTAAATGAAAAAGCAGTGAATCTACTGCAACAGAAGAGCGAATAAATACCTCATTAAAGGTAAAAAAATCTCTTTAATTTAAAGTAGAAAATTTTAATTGCATTACCATATGGCAAGTTAACGAATATTAATTATATACAAAAATCGAGTATCTAAATCTTCATGAACCTCTTTCTAACCGTTAATGCTGCAGAATAGCTACTACAACTGTTTTAGATCCATCTAACGAAGAATCAAAAGTAAGTCACCTTTAAGTCAAGAAAGTTACATGATTCTACTATACTATATTTGACTAAAGACCTCCACCGTTGACAAAGTTATCATGAAAGTTGACGATACCAATACTACTGGTACTACAATATAACGATAAATAAAGTCATTATTTAGTCAAGATTCCGTAAAGTATCTTTCGATCAAATCAATGAAATGTAACGACTATGATCAACAGTACGTTATACAGTATCCCACCATGGTTAGAAGTAAATTCTCCGTTACCAGGTAAAAAGCAGACGTATACAATAAACCCTCTATACCACAATCTATTGTATTTATGATTGAAAATTCGCCGAGAAGAAGATATGCAGTTACCATAAAACCAGCGATGATACATCTGTCGTGTATACAGTTTGATGCACATCGCACAATGGATTTGTAGGTTTGAATAATGAATGTTAGGATTTAATATAATGGATAGAACCTAAAGGTTTCAAAACATTTGAAGAAACAAAACGAAAAAATAATGAAGTATGGGCATATACATGACGTAAAAATACCTAATGGTGATCATTTAAAGAGTATTGAAGGAAAAACTAGAACTGACATCTGAAGAAAAGAAACCCTGTAAAGGTATAGAATTTGATGGAGCTATTAGTAAAGATGAGCCAGTGTTAGAATATGGATGGGCTTTTGTTTTATAGCTTGAAAGGTCTATTAATATTAGAAGTATGTCTTCGTAAATTAGTTTTATCATTAATAAGCAAATGTAAACTGATTTAAATTAAAAAATCTGCAATTTAGCTTGTAAAGAAGATTTACCATATGTAAACAAGTTAATGTTAATTGAAAGAAGAATATAACTATTATCAAAATACTAGAAATCTAATCGATTTTGCAGACATTTGAAGACATTTGATGCTACTATTGTTGGTGTGGAATCAAAATCTTATTGCTGGTCTCTTGCCGCTAATGCAAAAATGTGATTCAACAAACTCAACACTTTCTAATAACGGTAGGTGAAAAATGTCACCATAACTCATTGTTGAAGTCAAAAAACCTTGATCTTAAAAAACTGAACATCTTCGAATTGGCGAAAATATAAGTGTTATATTGTGTATATTGATTCGTCTGATAATGATTTATAATGGCGGATTGTGTTGTCACCATTTAAAACGAAAATAAAGTGATGGACCATGCTTAATACCAAAAATTTGACATTACTACTTAAAGGTGAAATGGCAAAAATGTCATATTACAAACGCTCAGCATTGTGCGAATAACTGGTGTTATATTAATGGATGATGACAGTCGCATTCATGAACAACGTGATTTTATTGATGGACAACTACCATGGCAAAATGTTATTGGTTATATATATGTTGGCGTTCATTAATAATCTGTTCATGTTGTTGAGGGTCAAAAATGTAAATAAATCATTGGTGACATCAGGTCCATCACAAATGGCAGCTATAATGACAAGCATTATCACTGACTCATATATGTAATGATTTATGGTGATGGACCTTTCATGGTGCTACTATGAAAATATTATACATTAGCATTGGTGTAGTCACCATTTCGCTTAGCACACAATTGATGAAAAATATATTACAAGCTGTTGTTGATGTTCAAAAGGTGTCACAAAAACTTATCGTGTCATTCCCTATTAATATTCAAGTACAAATGGGAGTAAACCTGTTATATAACACGATGAATTTGCTCTTTATTGAGCTCGCCCTTTAAAATTAAACTTTAAAGCAATAATTGTTTGTTGCCTAAATAAAACTCAATTTGACATCTAAGCGATCTTTAATCATACATATGGTTAAGTGGTGGAAAAAGTACAATATTCAAAAAGGATAGAAACATCGTATTTTCTTGTGTTGATAACATTGAAACGTGGAAGTGTTGCTGGGATCTTGAAGGTGGATCTTTAGGTGGATCATCCGTTAGTGTCAACCATAAAGGAAAACACTGGCAACCTTTTTGCTTTAGCAGAATCTGTACTCAACTATTATTGCAGATGGGGTATGCAGTTGATCTAGAAACGGTGGCTTTAAAGTACCATTCTAATATTTGGAAGGTAATCAAGACCACTATTGGTTCAACTGATAAAATATTTCTGGTATACGACCTTGTTTGGTGCTAGCTATAAAACAAAAATATTGCTTCATTGGGATTTGGTGTTATTAGCGTCTACTATACTTTCTAAGATATTATTAATTTTTTTAAGGAAAAAATTAAATAATCATCTACTTGTTCATGTAAATATAATGCATTCTTTTATTATTTCTTCTAAGGTGATTATTGATAAGAGATATGATATTTATAATGAAGCGCTTACTAAAGAACTTTATTTCTACTTTTAGTCTTATAAAGGATCTTGTTAAAGATCCATTATATACATACCTTTTGATTCTTGTTGTAAATATTTTAAATAAATATAAGAGATATTTTATTATTAATAATGGATGACCTACAAGCTGGTATGTACGTTCTTAACATAGGCGATAATAACGTATTTAGATAAATAACCATACCACCAGAATAAAATTATAACTAAGTGAAAAGATTATTCATAAAATAGGATATCATCTGATCAAAAAATAAAGCAACATTCCTACAAACACGAATACAGTTGAACGTAAAAAAATAATTAATTATGGAACGTATTTAAGCATATTCAATATCGCTAAAATTAGAACAAGTTTTATTATTAAAAATGACAGGATGGAACAACAAAGAAAAACTGTCGGACCTCTGAAGAAGGCCAACTTCGTGCAGGTAACAAATTACGGAACATGTTGGTATATTAAATATATTTCATTAGAAGAATTCGCTAAAGGCTTGGGATTAGTTCATGGAATGAAAAGCACCATGGGAATACTCATAAAGATGGAAAGAACTTGGTCAAGGATGCTAAGTTCTTTAGCTAAACCAACAAATTATAAGTAATTCAATAGTGAACTTTGAAGCTAAGTATTGGTCAGCTAAATGCGACTACTGAGTTAATAAAGAACATGATAAAATAACATTTTGGGTTCGGTATTTTATACTACTAAAAAGCAGTATGGCAAAAATCACATAATCGTATTTGCCATTGAATTTTATTCATACAAGTTATTATTAAAGATACAAAATCCATCTAGTAAAAAGACTCACCTTTATAGTTTCTATTGAAATGTTTTTAAACATTTTTAATATATCATGATGGTTGGAAAACACCTACATTAATGGCTCTTGTCCATTTATTGCTCAACAAATAAATCCTAAAATTAAAATAGGTGTCTATTCATTACTATGGTAGCTAAAGTTCATGGGTTTAGGGTATCTTATGCTACATTAATAGTTTTAAAATCTATGATAATATGATGTTGATTACAAATTGATGTATTAGAAACTTTTACTTAGAAAATTAAATTGTTGGTACAAAATAGTCCCACCACAGTTAAAAACATATGATAATTATTGCTAACATAAGTTGAGCGTGTTCATTATGTTACGATGGATAATAATGCCTTCTAAAGTTTGTAAAAATTATTGGCACCAATTTACTATCTGAATATGCAATTGATTAAATACGATATTCAATAGCTTATGAAAACAACGCGTATAGTGAAAAATGAATTATCAACTAAAGTTGTGGATCTCAATGCGCATTAACGTATTCGCCGAACTAAAACAAATTTAGATCATTACTATTCAAAATACGCAACAAAATCATGCCATTAATGCTTTAAATCACTATTTGATAATAAATAGTGAAATTTTAGGTTCTTTAAGTTAGGTCTTATGAATTTTCAACTTCTTGGTTACTATGGTAAATGGAAAAGAAACAAATATTCATGTGTTCATTAAACTCACCTTAAGTGTTTACATTAGAAATGGAGATGTTGTTTATGTGAATTCGTGTAATTATTGTGAAGGTATGATTTTCAAAATATTGAAGCTGGTGCTATGCTATTCGATTGTAAGCAGGTAAAAAAACGAGTATTGAAACATCGTTGGTATCTTTGAATAAGGATTTAGTGATTTAAATGCTGAATATTTAATTTAATGCAGTCTATTTAATTATTACTTGTTGCAGTTTTCTTAATCACAAATTTTTGTACATCGAAGATAGTTGCCACGGTAGGAGGAACATTCAACCTACGGTGTAATTCTTACTCATTGAGCTAATAGTATTATTGTCTCATGCCTTCGTGAAGAATATGAAAATTGGTGTTGTGCCGATTACTAGGGTAATTTGCAAACTAACACAAGTCCCAATTGGTGCTGACATCAAGATGATTGGTATCATCATTTATGTGGTCTCGTCTTTGTCTTTGATTTAGCTGTTGAATATCGTGGTTTATTTTAGGCACTGGTGTGGGTTTGTTGTATTCATTTTACCAACTCAGGATCTCGCTATGTCTTTATACCCTTGTGAAACTGCAATTGCTAATTATCGAGAAAACTAGGATCATGATCGATATCTTTACACCGCTAAGTTAACGAAAAGGACTCACTTGTTGGTTTTCTATTTATGGAAAAACATGGGTTCAGCAAACAACATTTAAAGAATATGTGTTGTTCCATTAACAACATTTCACTTTTACCTAAACAACAAGTTTGAAACATGGGTTACAAAAATTGAAGCTTCTTATCAATTTAAAAAATGGGATCCTGGTATATTGTTCTCAATTAGTTCTACAAGTAGACATCTAGGAATTTTAGTGTTAAAATATTCATGGTTCCAACATATTTATAAATCAACCATAACACTTTACAGAAAACATCTAAACAAAAGTTGATAATATAATCGCTAAAGTAAATTTAATTCTTTGAAGCGGAAAAATACAAGAAGCGAAGGTTCGCTTCATAATTGCATGGAATTAATGGCTCTTGAAGTAGGTTTATTATAATAATATTTCTGCAACATGCTAATGCTGCTGAAAGAACAAATCTCTTCATATCACGGAACTAATAATAAAAACATGTGAGTATTCATATGTCAAAATTGGTATCATTAAAAACAATATGGGTCATTGTAAGCAAAGAATAAATATGGTTCTCATCAACCTGACAAAAATCAATTAATTAAAGACTTGGAGTAGTGATATAAGTGTTTGGTGAAATTTCAATACATGGATTTTTGACTAACAAGTTACTATTATTTTAAACATGTAATGGGGATGGTGAAGCAGGTTTGATTTTTAAGACGTATAGAAAATGATTTCGTAGAAATCTGGTGAGCAGAATGGGATAAATTTGTAGCATATAGGGAATGATACTGGAGTAAATACCAATAAGAAAGTTAAAAACAATGCTATGAGATGGTGACATGTGGATGTCGGGGAACTCTGAACTCTGTCATGATACACAAGCTGAGATGGGGGCTAGTCTGGTTATTTTGTCTCTTCATACAACCCTTGGTAATGGTTTATTATCAATTTTTTTCATGTAACTATACTGTCATTTCATTTATGAAACGATTTGTTAGCTAGAGCCTTGTTTTCTTTGTTACTTCATTTTTAAGGCTAGAAACATACCTTTATTTTGTCTCCTTCACATTAAATAGCTTTAATTTGTTTTATTGTTGAAAACGGATCTGAAAACTTTTTAATTATATCCATATTCATATGGAAAAAAATGGTATTATGTATCTAAGTTCTTAGAACTACATGTAGCGATTAGTAACAATCAATTTAATTGAAGGTGTTTAGAAAAAGCTCCCTATGATGATTCATACTATTGAAGGCATTTCATAACATTAAGTCAAAATAATTATTAAGCATAATATAGATAATATTACAATACAACTTGATGATCTGGAAAATTTTAGTCAAAACTTTGAGAGGGTGAAGTTTCTTATTATTCTACAACACAACAGAGCTCAAGTACTTAAAGACAGTGTAGTAATACAAGTTAATTTATTTAAAACTAACTTGATTGTGAGGACAGGTGTATATCATTGAATGGATTGGTTATGTTAGCGCATTATATGATGAAAAGGTGGTATATATAGTATGGTTTAAATATATGAAACCTTGAAGAAATATTGTCAACATGCCATCATGAACTAACATTGATTTGGTGATTAATATTAAAAAATAAAGCTATTCACTAAACTCTTTCATATGGTTGCAACATATGGAGCTGATGTTGACATCAAAAAGTTACTTTATATTGAAGTAACTCTTTCTAATTATTATGTGGAAAATGGTATGGTTTGATGCTGAAGCTTGGGGTGTTGTTTGATATTCATGCAATTTGATTAGTGAACAACAACAGTTATACCGTCATTGGTATAACAATTGCTGTTGGACCGCAAACATAAACAGAATAAATGGAGAGACAATAGAACCAAGCATCTGCTTTAACCAGTCTATAGTTTCCTAAAGGCTTTCATCATAGTATTCTACAATCATATTGGATATGAGTTTTATTGTTATAAAGGCATGCCACAAAGAAAAATGAAAAATACTAGCGTTGAAACAACGCATATTAACGCTAATGTAACTTAGCGCAGTTCATCTCGATTAATTTTGCTAATTTCAAAATATAAAATTTCGATAGCTGGAATCTTTTAAATGGTATCAAAACACTACTATTAATATTAACAAGTTCCCATTTAGGTGATTATGCAATCAATGCAAAAAATATACCAATGACTATCTTCGCTAAAAAAGTTTGACCTTGTTGAAGCATTCATTATTGCTATTTTTGTGATCTGTTTTCTTCTTTAACATTAAGAACGTATCATCATATAATATTAAACATTATAATTTTATTTAAAAGCAGTTGTGGCTTCTAAGGAAATTGGACTCAAATTCTCTAGTAGAATTTAATTTGATAAATAGATGTAACAATAGTTAATATAGTGATTAAATAAGAAAATTTATAATATTCAACATGGTAAAACAAAGGTATACTAGTATAAAAATGTTTTAAGAATGATTTATATACATCCTTTAATATATACTCTATCTATATTACTCTTATCAAAACATACAAGGTTCACTTCTAAACTATAACTCGTACATTCTAGTTCACCTCCTTTGCAACATCGTAAGTTTACATATGCATAGAAGTTATTTTCAATTTAAACATGAAAATATATTGAAGCACTTCATCCTTTGAAAAAACGTTGGAATGATGTTGTCTCTACATCTATAAAGGATAAAATAGTGACTATATCAAACTAGAGGTTGGGTTCATATAAAAACAAATTAAATACTAAATATATGCAAGCATTTAAATCTAAGGATCAACTTGTTTGATTCTTCAAAGTTCACTAATCATTAAAGTCTTTTCTAAGTATGGTCTAAGAATCTATATGGAAAAGATCATGAGATTATTCCTGTTAATTTATCTTGATGATTACAAGAAGGTGCTAATTACATTGCATTCAAAAGATTTTAGTTTCTTCGTCCATTAATGTCGTTATCTAAATGGTATAATAATTTTAGAAGTTTGAATATCTTTGTTGTTATATTTAGGTGTATTTTCATGATCTTCACTTTAGTGAAATATGTGTACCTAGTAGACCTAAGTTTGATAATATATTTAACGTGAGAAATTAGTTCTAAATTATGAAAGAAGGACAAGGTGTATACTGAAAACGTATGCTTGGTGTATAGTGTTCTTGGAAAATTAATATGCAAAATTCTTTCAAACACTTTAAACAACAAAAAGCAGTGAATACGGAAGTCTCTATGTGATGAGTTGAAATTTTCTCTGGGATATGGTGGTCTGACCAAATGTTAACAAAGATAAGTTGATAAGCTTTCGTTGATTTTCAAAAGAAAATTATGTGCCAAAACGGTCTGCCAAATAGTTGATATGTATTCTATCACTCACGTTCACAATCTGATTTCATATGCTTCTACTATTATCATAGAACAATACTGGGAATGATTATAACTGTATTATGTACTCCAAGTGGTAACAAGATAATTTTCAAAGTTATTACGGTATGTTATTTACGGTCATATACTGATCTTGGATTAGAGCAGATATTAAGCATAATCTTGTTGCTTGGAGAAAAAGTACATGAGCAATTATACCATCAACGGTACCTCGTAAATATGCCTCTAGAATCGCAACATCATAGTTTAACAAAGCAAGGATCTTATAATAATTGTCTCAACTATGACAACCCTCTCTTATGAGTCGGTAATTTGATATAATGGTAAATATCTCTTATAAATTGAAGAATATTACTTGTTCTCTGCAGCCTAAACTATTAGATTTTGATGTTGATCGCATTATAAAGTCTCGTCTCTAGTAAAATTGGCTCATGTGATTCTGTTCAAAGAACGAGAGGTCTGCGGTGATTGGGCTCGACTATTAAAACATTTGTTCGATCAGAAGTTGTTAGAACCACAAGTTGTCGTAAACCTACGTGAAATGGTGTTGAACATAACGTGTGATCAACTATGGGTACAGCTTGTTAAAGAACTGAAAAGTTGGATACGCTTATCATTACCTTATATTGATCGTGATGTATGCCTTGGTGCAAAAACTGGTGAGATAAACCTCATACATATATATTGTTCGTGTCGGTATTGATACAGTATAGACTACAATGAACATATCAAAGAAGGTACTATCATTGTCTTGAAGCTTATTGTATCACAAATCAAAACGATATCATTCTTTATGGCTTATTCATGATGCAGATATAAAACATCAACATGAATTGTGTAAACAATGTAACTGAAACGAAGTTCTCTAGGACACGCAATTTCTTGTTTCTAAAGTAAATCCCAAATGAGAATATTTTAGAGCATTCCAACCACTACTGTTATATTGACGAAGATTACATTTAACATTATAATTACAAAAAAATCAATGCGAAAAAATATGCCAACTTATTACTTTATTAAAGACTGCCTTTATTGAAATCATTAACAACACTATTTTGTGATCTATTTTCTATTGCATTAGCGATTCTATTTTAATATACATGCATTACCATTACATTTCTATTAGGTGCTATTACAATTGAAGTTCAAAATTCTTAATGATTTAATTAGTAAAAAAATAAAAAGCAGTCGATAGTAAAATTATTATAAATGGTTAAAATATGAAAAAATTTATAATATTCAACATAGTAGAACAAAATGAATTAGTGTAAAAACAGGATCGTTTGTCACATGTTTCAATGGCGTTGCTTTATCTTGGCCTCTAGGAAAAGCTAGGGTTCATGTAACCCTGTGGTACATTCTAGTTCCTTCTTTATGACTTAGTGACTACATATGCATGAAAAGGAGACACTGGTTATTAGCAAAAAATATCTGAAAACATATTCTTGAAAAAATTACGATGGTTGTTTTCTATTGCGCATCTATAAAGAATAAAAATGAAACATGCAGACTAAGTTTAGGTTTAATATAAAGCAAATGCCATTGATACTAACGTATATCCTACTGACATTTCTCTGCAGAATCTAAGGAATCAAGGGTAAGTTCTTAAAGTTCACTAATCGTAAATATTTTCCTTCTTAATCCTAAAGATACTGTGTATGGAAAATATCATGAAAGATTTGATTCACATCTTAATTCTCTTGATGATTTACAAAAGAAGCGGTGCTAACAATTATTATTGCATTCAAGATTTAACTGGTAATCATAATATGGGTATCCTAGTGAAACAATGGTTTGAAGTTTTGAATATCACAATGACATATTAGGTACCATTTTAAGTCTTATAGCTGATCATTATGCTTATAATAAACTGGAATTTGGTAATATCATGGCGAAAGAACAAGTTTAAATTCTTGACGAGGGCGGTGTCTACTAAAACAATAACCTTGGTATGTAGGTATGGTGGAAAATTACTATTAGAAAATTCTGACGCTACGATGATAAAAGCTGTTGAAGATCCTGATCTAAACAACCATTAGGTTGATTATACCTGGATGTTGCTGCAATTAATGCTGCAATGGATGATATTAAACATTAAGTTGATGGAAGATGGATAATTTTTAAAGAAATTATGTGCCCAAGGCAATGAGATCTAGTCCACAATGGTTGATATATTACTATCACGTTCACAATCGTTTACAAAAAACATGCTATATTATCCCATGGAACAATATTATGATGAAACATATAACTATGTACTCTGGTGGTATGCTTGTAATTTTAAAGTTAACGAAAATAATTATTAGGTCCTATGCAATCTTAGATGGAAAAGATCGCTGAAGCTTTCCCAATCTTGGTATGGAAAAAATGCTATTGTACCAAACAGGGTTCTAACGTAAACCAAAAGGTGCCTCGTAAATATTGCTACGAGATCCCAATATGGTTTCTCTAGCAAGGATCTTTAATGAATAGTCTCAATATAAATGACCCTCTATATTATGGATACAAATGGTGATATGTTGGTGAATATCTTCTCCTAAATTGAAAGGTCTTGGCATTCTCTTCTTGTTAAAACTATGAAAGGTTTGATGCTTCAGGTATCGCTAAAGTCTAATCTCTAGTAAGGTAGCTCATGATGATTACCAATGCAAAACGAAGGATCTATGATGAATTGAGCTTTCTATTAAATAACATTTGTAAACAAGAAGAAATTTAATGGAAACTAATTTGTCACTTAACTTTAAAGCAGTAGGCATTGAACCTAGTCATGATCAACTACAGGCTACCTTGATACAAAACTTTGAAAAACAAGGATAAACCTCATATATATTTTGAATGGTGATGCCTTTTTAATAATTAAAGTGGACAATTCAGGTTATTCATTTTATTACTATATATTGAAAAGCTAGCTACTCACATTAAAGATCAAGTAAATACGAAAGTTTACTATTAGTCTAATAAAGGAAAAGCACTACTGTCTCTAGTGACCATCTTCGTTTCTTTATCACACGTAAGCTGATGTCTATACTGAAGCACCATTTATGGTAAGATATATAAAACGACAAAGCATAAATTTCTATTAAACCGCTCTATTGTCATGCAATTACTATCATATGGTCTCATCTCCATCTAGGTAACTCGCAGTGATTACACCATTCCAAATCTTGAAGAAACCTATGATGATTGAGCCGCTAAGTAAATTTATAAATGAGTGATTTAATGAAATATAGGTGCATATGGCTAAAAATAAAGTAGTTGTTGAACTAGGTCATAATCGCTAAATATATGTATTCGTACAAAACTTTAGAACAATTGAAATACTTCTCATAGATATATGTTAGATGACTAATATGACACACTTGTTAAAAACTTTGAACAATTTTAAGAATAGCCTCATGCACATGCAACAGTTATTTCTACTCATTAATCGCAAAGTAGATCTCAAGTTCATTATTGGTCTAATAAAAGAAGGTACTATATGTCACGATATGTTCAACAACATCAAATGTCAAGGTGATATTACGTTACTCTTGACACATTGCTAAATGTGCTAAACAAACGCAGTTATATGGAAACATCTGTTGTCATGGAGTGTATCTTCAAGTCTCATCCTCTAATCTTGATGACTCATGATGATTACAGTACAAACACAGAGAATGTAGTCGGCGTTAAACTCGTTATAGGTAACATTTGTAAATAGAGTTTAATGAGCCTAGTTGCCATACTTTAAACAAGGTAGCTATTGAATACAGGTATATTGAACTCCATTCTTTGTGATATAAAAACTTTAAGACAAATTTAAGATAAATACCATATATGGATAGTTGTTTTGTATGCCTTCATTGAGAAGCATGAATTTAAGGATAAACCTATTACTTCTTTATTGAATGTTGTCATTAAAGATCAGTATGAGTTTAAATTCCCTACAGATATAATAAAGAAATAACTATATCTCTTAGTGACCATCTTCATTTCTTTATCACAAATCAGCGTATCTATTCTAAAACTTTCCTTCTTGTTCGAATGTGTAAATATGCTTGGGTCTGTGAAGCACTCTGTTAAATTAAACCATTTGTAGTCACTAATGGTATACTTTACGAAATAAATATTTCACATACTGTATGGTTAAGTAGAAGGCATATTTTATCCCATGTTTAAGTGGTCAATCTCTTAGTTATTTGATGGACACTACCGCCTGGAAAAAGAACAAATAAGCCACCAGTCTCACATATGAAATTAAAGATCGATCAAATATCTTCTCTGTCACCTTATTATTTAAAGCTGAAGTTTCTAAATGTTGACTAGATCTCTGCTAAGTCAATATGTTTACGGTATATTAACAGAAGCTATAGACTCATTGGTTGATTTGATTTGAAAACGATAGCTACGTTCATATATGAGTTAAACACAGAGGGTGGCTCATTCACAAGGGCTTAAGTGTAATGATCTATGAGTGACCATAGGGTGGTGGTTCACCCTAGTGATGGGTGTGTCTGAGGTGATGGTTCCACCTTCTGTGATACCCAAGTAATTTAAACATGTGAATGAGTGAATACCTTCTCTTGCTAGCCTATGTGTAAAATAGGTAGTTCTTTTAACTATCTTGAATACCCAGTGAAGACATATAAACATGTGATGACATATGTGATGGGACATGGTTCTCCTACACCATATGTGGATGTCATTCCTGATGATAGTTGACATATTGATGGGATGGTAATCCTTTCCCATTATGATTTCTTCCTATTGTTGTTTTACGTGCTAAGTGTGCACATACATGTAGGGTTTTCATCCTTTCTCCATGATGTTGTCCCCATGTAAAGGTGGTTCATCCTTTCCCTACATATGGTTGTGATATGTGTTTGTAGGATGCGGTTCATCATTTCCCTACATATGATTGTGATGTGTGTTTGTTGGATGTGGATTCTCCTATCCCTATGTGTGATTCCGTGTAGGATGTGATATATTCTTTTCCTGCTGGTGTTCCTGCAACATCCTACCCATGTAGTCCGGGACACATGGGAAGTACCTCTCATATGGACAATGATTTGGGAAAAGTGGTTAGGGACCATAGCACTACCGATGGACGCATCGCATACTGTTGTACTCCCTATGCTAGGATGCATGGTGTTTATCTACTTGATTTGGGATCAATTCAGGTTCTACCTTCGGACTGACTTCTGTCAATGGAGAGTGGCAAAGTCTTATGACTCACTCTCGATCAATTCTTCTTTATTATTCACATCTTTTTTCAGTAGAGCAGAGTAGAGCATAGCAGAGATGGTTCAAGATGGCATGATGACCAATGGCCGCAGATGGATTGGTAGGTGGAATTCTCCCTAGTTGAGAGGGAGTGTTAAAATTGGCAACTAGAGCCAAATTCCACTTTGGTCTACTCAGTTGATGGAGATTATAATCCCATTTAATTCCTCTTTTCAATCTAAATATTGTCAAATTTGGATCAGGAAAATATTTGTTTGTTCAAAAATAAATTCTATAAATCATGATTTTATTTAGGCAAGAAATTTGAAAATTCAAATTTTGAATTTGCCTCCAAAATATCAAAGTCTGCTTCTCTTCTAAATTGTATATAAGGATTCTCTCCCAACCCATTTGAGGCATCAAAAATCTCTCTTGCATCTTTGAGGCAGCCGAGTGGGGATAATGGCTAAACACAGAGGTTAGGTCTGTTTTGAGTGAGTCTATTTGCTTGTTGTAGTGCCGAGGAAGCTATGGGTAGACTGCTGTTGGTTTCAGGACAATCTCAGTAGAGATGTATTGGGGTTTCGTTACATGATTTCCCTCCTCACAATAGACCAAGCTCCTTAGACAAGACGCCGAGCAGATCTGGGTTAGATGATGCTTAATCTAGGCATTATTAACCCTCTCCCACAGACCAAGATCCATCCTCAAGTCAGTCGTAGACCTGTGGATAGCTTAGAGCTGCCTATTGTGTGAATCCTCTAGAGAAGGATTGTTGCAACTCCAAGGAAGTTGTTTCAATCAGGTTGCAACCCTATACAGGCTAGATATGTGGTCACAGTTATGTTGCTGCCATCAGGAAGTTGTGGAGGGCTGCATCTAGCCCTAACCAGCTGTGGAAGGTTATAACTATAGCTCTAACTAGCCTTAGATTGTGGACAGTGACTTGAAAGGGGAAGCCGCAACCTTGTAATAATGTTTAGAGGAGTGAAAAGGGTTTGTTGTCATAGGACAACAAACCCTAACCAGAACGCAATTCATATCTAAAGCAGGTCAGCATTGAGGAAAAGCTTTGACTACATTTGACCACTAATCTGGACAAAATATGATTGTTGATGTTTAAAGGAAAAATTTTGGATCATGTCTTTGGCATTTGGACAGTGATACTAGTCGTCACCTTGGCAAGTCAATAATGTTTCTATCAGCTCTCTCTCTCTCTCTCTCTCTCTCTCTGTTGTACATTTGATTTGAATAATAAGAAGAATTGTTCAAGGGTTTTCCCCATATTGGGGTTTTTCCCTAGCTTGTGCCATATTCTCTTGTTCTTTTGTCTTGGCTTGTCTTCAACATTTCTCATTTATGTTCTTTTGTCTTGGCTTGTCTTCAGCATTTCTCATTTATGTTCTTTCGTTAGTTACTGTCATATATTGTTTAATGTAATTGATAATGGATTAATGGGCTCATGATTGAATGAAGTAACTATCCTAAGCAAAGAACATGTTTCCTGAATTAACATATTCTTTGCTTATTTTAATTTCTCCCGAACACCTATGTTGAATCCAGCAAGGGTGAGCTTTAAAAGCAGAGCCATATTGCAACAATTCAAGAGAGATTTAGTCACTATGTTTTTCAGAATTCTTGTTTTTCTGGAGAATTCCAAATCAAACCCAGAGACATGAAAAGAAAACCTTGAAAACAACAAAACGACCAAAAATAAATGAAATGCATGCCAAGCAAACATAATCGTTAATGAAATGTATGTGTTTTTATCATGGAAACAAGGGATTTCGAACATGTTCTTAGTTGCAAAGCATATAGAGATGTGGACAGAAGAATTATCCAAACTTTTAATAAAATATTTAATCGTAGATGTATAAATCTTATTAATAGACAAGGAATTGAATACCTAAATTTTAGAATGATAACTCTCGAGAAACAATTATCTATCCATCTCTGCACAATGATGTTTCTCATATTGAGAAAATTGGCTAACATGCAAATTTCCTTCAAATTGAAACTCTAGGAATGCATATGATTCATCAAACAGTTGATCATGCAAAGAAGGGAGTAACAAGTCTTATGACATCATGCAAAGTTAATGAGCAATAATTATTACAGTCCTATGCAATCTTGGATGGACAGATCCTGTAGTAGCTTATGTCAACACTTACATGTGTTTGAACTTTGAAGGTACTGCTGATTTGCAGGTACCCAAATTCTTGTTCAACCCATCAGTGATAGAAAACCCAGCCTATGAATGTTGGAATTTTAATGTTTCATTATTTTGCATGATAACTAAGCATAGCGAAAGAAAACATTCTATGGTGAAGTTTTAAGGTCATTGCACTGGATCAATGATTTCAAGTAGCACCCTCATTTTGCACATGCCACAGTAGGGTAGGAAATGAATAAACTCCTTTGAGCAATAATGTGGCATGAATAAGCTCCCTTGATCACTAAATTTGATTTCATGTTGTCATAAATAGAGGACTTGTCTTTTGCTTTGTAAAAGACAAAATTGTGTGGTGCTTTTACTAGAAGGGGAGGCCATTCCCATATATACATGACAAAATTCTAAGACTCTCATGCACTCCCAAGAAGAGAACATCTCTGAGTTGGAGCTTGTGTTAACCCCTATTTTGGCATAGGGTTAACACTAGGGAATTATCAAGAGTTAACCAATTTGATGTTGGGAGGTTGGATATAGAAATGTCAGCTTAGAGCTATGTTGCTCGGAGGTTGGATATAGAAATGTTAGCTATGGTGAAGGATCAACTTGTTAAGGTCTTCTCTGTTACGAAGAATATGCTCACAATGGTCTTTGTGAGGAGTCGCTCAAATTGTTGCTCGGAATGGTCTTTGTGAGGAGTCGCTCAAATTGTTGAATCAGATGCAATAGAATGGGATGAAAGTGGATAATTTCACCTTTTCCACTGCTTTTGCAGCATGCACTAGTTTAGGATGCAATTCCATATAATCATCATTAAAGTTAGGCTGGACTCAAATATTTTTGTGGAGAATGCTCTTGTTGACTTGTATGCCAAATTCTATTATTGACCCATATGCCAAATGTGGCAGCATAGAAGAGGCATGCTTAGTCTTTGATAATATGTTTGAACAGAGGGACTTTTCCTGAAATACAATGATTACTGGATATGTTGAACATGTTGATGGTGAAGAAGCACTGCATGATCTCAGTGGGTTATGAACCTACACTGTTGATGTTGAAGGATGAATGAGATGGAGTGGAAACAAATAGGGAAGGTGCATCAACAAGCTGCAAATAATCTGAAATTTCCTTTGGATGAGAATTGGAAACTATAGAAAGGCTCATAATTTGGACATGCATTCAGGATTGCAAAAAAAGAGCAACAAAAAGTGTAGAAGGAGTTGAATACACAATTTATTGTTTTAGAAATAAGAAAAAATAGTATCAATTTCCCAAATGCAAAACAAAAATGGCTTAGGGAGCAATGGTATCAGCTCCAGAAGTGGCAAAAGAGAGTAAACATCAAATAGTTGAGAAAGAGCATTTGATGAAAGAATATGTAGATTCCTTTGGGTCTATGGAAAATTTACTTCTTGCATTCACGTGAGATAAATGGTTTCGACAATATTCGTTTAATAATCTTGAAGTTTCTTTGAAGAATCTCATAAGTGCTATACAAGCAACTCATAAGTCTCAAAAAAAAATTATTGATCGAGGCCCTGAGGGCAAGTATGTTGTTTTGGGCGAATATGACAAAGATTTGACCGAGATGGCTAGGCAAGAACCTAAGTGTGGCATCATTTTATGTCTATGGAGCATCAAAGAGTGCTCCATGGAAGGAACATCATCCTAGAATTCTCTATGGTGTGGGTACAAGCAAGTTAAGAGAATTTCAAGAATGGATTCCTAAGAACTCTCCTGTGGTGATTCTATCTCAAGCATGATCCTACGTTGGGAGAAAAAACCTTGGTGAATTCACTATTAACACAGTTTTGCATAGCTTTAATTGAATCTTGGTCAAAATCTTACACTCTTGCCTGATTGCTCCACTTTCTAGGTCGAGTCTATCAACTTTTCTTTTAGCTTTTGAGATCCCATTTTCATTAGATCTATGATGCCATCTTTCAATCTATACATTTCATTCAACTTGAGATCATCAATCACAAAAACAACATCAACTATAGTCAATATAATCCTTTATCTACTTTTCCCATGCCTGAAAGGTCAAGCCACACAGGGCAAAATCCATTTTAATGTTTATTTTCCACTTGTTTCATGCTAAATAAAATTCACATATGAAAAGAAAGATGTGTTTACAACATCCTAGATTAATGACACCAAAAGAAAAAATACACTCCACTAGTAACCATAAAATTTTAATAGGGAAGCAAGGAATTACAATTATGAGAAAAGGCAAAGAAAGAAGGATCGAAAACAAAGAAACAGTTAAAATAGTGAGCAAATGAGAATGCTATTAAGCCTAATTGATCAACCTAGGACACCCCAAGGTAAGATTGGTTCACTAGTGAGGTCAGAAGAGTTTATCCCAACCACTAGGTTTCATTGTCACTATGGTCCGTGCCACCCAAATGGCATAACACGAAAGCCCTAGACCATTTTGGCAGAATATTTACCATTCAGACCCGTCACCTAAGCCAATAGAAGTCCCTAATGGGAATGTTTCTTGCAACGATTCCTATAATTAAACAATAAAAATAAAATTATGTTAGCTACCTCTTGAGTGGATTTAGTAGCCTCTAGAAGCTTCTCCTCTAGAACAGAGCCTTAATCCTGCTCGTCTGAGTGCACGGTCATCTCTTCAGGATCCAATTTCTTTGCTTTGAGACTCTTGGGAATATGGGTCCAGGAAAATCCCATGCCCTTTTTGAGGCAAATCCCAGGCCCGTTTTGGGTCTCTAGAATTTTTAGAGATGACTGGATCATCACAATCCATCTGTGCTAGAGCATCTGGCTGGAAACCACCTACGATCTTAGGAGATTTTATTTCCTTGTCGTAATCAATGTATTCTTGCTCTCTTTTCTACTTCTTCGCTAATTTTTGAATTGGAAAGGCACATGTCATCATCTTCTTTGGTGAAGCCATTGTTGCCCATGCCTTTATCTTAATCTTCCTCCATGGAATCTTGAACATATAGCCTATTGAACACCTAGTTTTGCTTGTCTAGAAGTATTTTGAAGTGGAAAAGGGAGATGGAGGGTTGGGGATGGGCCATCACCCAGGAATGTGGTGAACCTTGTGCAAATTCCCTCTATAGAACGAAATCACCACGATTGGAGGAACCGAGAATCCAATCTCTTGATTCAACCAAATGTATCATATCATACCCTAACCAAAACTCAGTTCATATCTAAAGCAGGTCAGCACCGAGGAAAAGCTTTGACTACATTTGACCACTAATCTGGACAGAATAAGATTGTTGATGTTTAAAGGCAGAATTCTGAATCATGTCTTTGGCATTTGGACAATGATACTAATCATCACCTTGGCAAGTCAATAATGTTTCTATCATCTCTCTCTCTCTCTCTCTCTCTCTCTCTATTGTACATTTGATTTGAATAATAAGAAAAATTGTTCAAGGGTTTTCCCCATTTTGGGGTTTTTCCCTCACTTGTGCCATATTCTC
The DNA here is from genome assembly GCA_034641835.2 of Pinus albicaulis. Taxonomy (NCBI): domain Eukaryota; kingdom Viridiplantae; phylum Streptophyta; class Pinopsida; order Pinales; family Pinaceae; genus Pinus; species Pinus albicaulis. The sequence continues at coordinate 1,815,170,601 of CM076575.1, forward strand.
TTGTTCTTCTGTCTTGGCTTGTCTTCAGCATTTCTCATTAATGTTCTTTCTATTGAAAAGTGTAACTAGGTCGGTCTTCATGTTGGCTATGTAATTATGTATTTATGAAAAGAAGAAGACAAAGATAATAAAGTGTATTTTTGGTGTACTTGCTTCATGGGCTTCATGAGAAAGATTTTATTAAGTAGATGGACTTCTTCTTGATGTTCATTAGGTTTGAGGTGTCAAATCTACTCTAGCTATATGCTCCAGGATCTTGTGAAAGAATCTCACAACATTCCTCAATGCAATGATGAAAAACAAGCCTCAAAATGCAAGAAATGAAGTACCTCATCAATGCTGAGATAAACATTATCTAGTCGGCCTCACTCACAGCTATATGGTCGGCTTGCTCATATGGTATGCGGTCACAACTGAAGAAATCAATGCGGATACCTCTAAGTATACAATTCGGATATCTTCTGAAGCTTTTGGATAGGTTCCACAGTTCGGATACTTATCACAGTTTGGATTCTACTTCAGTGCATATGGAGAAAAAGGCACGGTTAAGGTCTGTGATATGATGCGAAGAAGGAAGACTATTTAGCGAACATAAAAGAGCTTCAGTATATCTCTGTCTTGGGTCTTAAAATATTGGTTAAGTTCTACAGCGTGATAAAGGTCTCTGCAAGGAGTGCAGAGAGAAGACTTTGTTACAGTGCAAGATATACACAGCGTAAAAGAAGGCCAGCTCAACCATGATACAGTCATGGTGATGATTAGTATAAAGATGATGTTCAGTAGAACTCTCGATGATGGAATATGCTACACGGTGCTACATGGTGCTACAAAGGAGGATGATTGTGTCTTGGTCTAGGAGAGGCAATTTAGGTCAAGGTTTGTCATGGTCATTGTAGTCATTAGGTGAAGAATCTATAAGAAGAGATTTGCGGGTTTTCCTCTCAAGAGGAGGGTTTTAGCCCTGGCTTAGACCCTAACTATTGTGTCACTGATGTTATTGTTTTTTATGGTTGTTTGATGTTTTAAATGTAATCATAATAATGAACGAAGATGATAAGTAAGAAGTAACTCAAACAACTATCATGTATGAGAATTTTCATTAACTCTTGCCCTACCTAATTCTCAACACTTTCGTTAGTTACTGTCATATATTGTTTAATGTCATTGATAATGGATTAATGGGCTCATGATTGAATGAAGTAACTATCCTAAGAAAAGAACATGTTTCCAAAATTAACATGGAATCAGAGCACAGGAGAGAAAAATCCCAAGCTCAAAGAGATTGCAATCACTCAGAAGCATCTGAAGAGTTTCATTGGTACCTCTATCCCTCTGTGTTAGGGATCAAGAATTTCAAATCTGTGGTATTTTCTTAAGGCCTTCTACTAGCCCTAATCAGTGGACATGGGGTCCAATCCAAGAGCAACTCAAATATCATGAGCGAAAGTTGAAAGTCATAAAGGTATGTTCCAATAATATATTTTCCAAGGATTATTTATCAGTCCCATTCAGACTGTATCTTCATTATATTTGAAGCAGAGTTTCTCGACCATAAAGTCACAGTCCTGGGCATAACACATGGATACCAAATCCTAGGTCTTCTGGGCATGATCACTATGATCACTGTTTGTATCAGCAGTTCAATATTCTCTTTAGTTTGACTCTTTTAGTGTGCCTTTAAGAATACTTCATTTTGAAGATAGAAATCCTCTGTGATAAGGTCTTGTCACTATGGTTCCCTGCTTGAAGGGTTAAAGTGATTGTTCGGAAAAATCATATCATCAACAGGCCGTGTTTCTCTGTGATCCTTGAATGGATCTCATCCTCTAAGAATTATCACTATGACAGGGAAATCTCTGTCCTAGTGCAATATCATATATGGTATCACTTAGTTAGCTCAGTTCCTCTGAAGAAGGCATTGCTCAATCTCTTATATCTTGGTTCCTACTAGTTTACTCTCAATTGAAACAACCCCACAGTCTATGTGAACATCTTGTATGGTTCTCCCTTTGCAATCTCAAGTTCTCAACACGTGAAAAGTATGGCTGCACCATATATATATATACAAGTTATGGCAATCAGGGTATAGGTTCGGGATATTATAAACATCATCTCAGGCATGTAAGCTGATCTATATTTACTCCTTTTATGACTCTGAGTAATCATATATTCTGCAGTAAGTGTGTCCTCCTATCCCTCTTCAATATAGTTTTCAATTGGCATGACATCATATTTTCAGGCAGACCATTATTAATATACATACGTTCAGTCAGCCTTGAAAGAAGAATTGAGATATGCATTGCTGTTCAAATCAGTCATGGCATTCTGTCAAAGTTTTTGGAAGTTCTGATGATAAGCCTTGCTTCCAATCTAAGTGGTGGAAAAGTCATGGCCATAGATTGTATGTTGACAATCTTCTCCATACAAAAGGAGGCTAGCAAAGGAGTCATAGGACAATGAATCATCAAGGCTCATCATTATTGTGGATAATGGCATAAAAATGCATCTATACAGAATATATGCCTCTGTATGAGACCCTTGATTTGCTCAATCGACATCAGCTTATACACTTCTTAGCCAACCTGTTAAAGTTTCTTTTAGTTATAGTGGGTACACACTGAGTATAGACTTTTTTGGGTTACATTCGTAAGCAAGATAGCTTCTGGCATCAAGCTATGGAGATGTTTTCATTTTGTTTAACAGAATTAATCTTCGTTCAGAGCAGAGGTTCAACTGGATTCATGTCAGTCACAGAAGTCCTGCGTCTCTCAAAGGTAACGAACTTGGAAGTTTGAAAGATCTGAAATATAAGTCTGCACAGCAGAGATGCTTGGTTATATCAGCTCCGCTATGGCACTTTTGTGCTCTCCTTTCCATCGTGCAATATGCACGATACCATGTCAGTCTAAGAAGAAGCGATAGGGATTCCACGGCAAAAGAAACTACAACACATTTGAAGCTTTCAATATTGAAGAACTGCTTGGAGAAAAAGTGCATGGCACTTTGGAACAGTTCTACCGCTATCAGTAGAGGTGCCTCAATAAATAGTAAAGATCGAAATCTTGAGTTTATACGACATTCATTAAGATTCATTTTCGAGGAGTAGCAAACAGAAATCATTGCAATTTCATATACCCTAAAAAATCGAATTATATTTTCACTCAGGAGGATTTGAGAAAGTGTGTACATACCTGGTCAAACTTTAAGGTAACAAGAGCGATGTGTGAGGAGAGGCCAAAAGTAAAAGCAATTGAGGAACCAAATCCATGGAAGAATAAAAAACCCCCATAGAAGGAATTGCGAGCCCCCTTCAAAAAATCGTCCAGATGGGTGATTCTGAGAGCGTCATCAACAGTGGGCCACCATATCATCACCATGTAATCTGCTTGCCAAGTGATTCATCATACATTTCTTTTTCTTGTCATTTGATGTCAGGGTCGAGTTGGGTTAAGCTTGTGCAGAAAAAGAGCTTGAAGCTCGTTCAATGAACTTGCACAACTGATAGATCAAAAACCCAACATGAAAGCACGGTGATAAAATTGAAACAGAGTAGTTTACCTTGTTTTATGAATTAAATAATTGATTTCCTACTGGCGGGAATCATAGGGCGGGACATCGGAATTAAAATGAATGAATATGCTGTGAAATTATGCAATTAAAATTTGACCAAGGGAAATAAGGGTATAATAAAATAGGATGTGCATTAATTACTTAAATCGCTATTATATATTTAAATTATTAAGGCAACACATTTTTATGAGTAAAATTATAAAATACTATGGAATAATTTAGCATAGGAATTATGGCTAAAACATTTAAGAGTTAGAATAGAGTTTTTAAGTGATCAAAATAAAAATAATACATATTAGAGATATATACATAGATCATATATATCAAGTTAAAGTGATCGCTAAAGCAACATCTTCCTACACCTAGTGTCCTAGATGGCCAAGGTAAGGTGTCGTCAAACCAATTATACAGTCATTCATATATTTTAATTGGAAAATTATTAATGTCACAAGAATCAAAAGGGTTGATATGTCAATCAAAATTTAAAGTTATCCTCTAAAAACTCATATAGAAAGTGGGGTAACAAGTCCTATGACATCCAACCTGTGATTTGCAATGGGAAATCCTCAACAGTCTCTTTGGAGAAATAATGTCTCATTAAGGGGTTCAATAAGAGGTATGAGGCCCCACCAATTTGATAGTTGAAGAAGTTTGAATATTGGCTTGTCAATTTTGTCCCTAAGTAGGCAAGGCAACATGGAAGGAGGTGACCCCCTTGGGAAAAGTTCAAAAGGGGAAGGCCACATAAGGTCTTATATAAAGATCTAAATCCAAGGACCTCCCTCATAAAAATAGTTAGACATGTATTGAAAGAAAGTAGATAACGACCATCTAAATCTTGATAAAAGAAAATAGAGCATCCCTTGAATCCATAATAAATGGAGCATCTACATATGAGGTGATCCTATAACTCAATGTTGTGTATATGGCAAAGCTAGAATATGTTATTGAGAAGAGGAATATCATGATGTCATTAGTTTCAACTAGACACTAATGTAAACCCACTTTGAAACCACCAAGGGGGATCTGAAGGGCAACATCTAGTGCCCTAGTGTGTATGAGGGTTTAAAAATAAGGCCCCCTCTTATTTGCATGAAGTGTTCCTAGTACAAATCCATCTTAGTGTCAAGGCCATGAAAAGATGAAGTTCAAGTACTAAATTTATTGTTTATAAATAACCTCTTTAACAACTTGACACAGACATATAATGATGTCATTTACATTGGAGGTGTATGTCACTTGATCATGTTACAACTTTAATCGCTCCCCCAAAAAAAGGTGTTATGCTCCCTTGTGATGATGCATCAACCCTAATGGAGAACAATCTCGTGATGTAAAAGAAATTTAAACATGATGTAACTTTAATAGTGCCTTACATTCACCCCTTGGCTCACCACTCATGGCAAATGTGAGGCTATTTCAAGCATTGATGTGGATAATATCATTTTATTTTCTCTTGTGTATAGTATTCTACATTGACACAATTGTGCTTTTGTAGCAAACAAAATATTTGTATCAAGGGTTAGCTCCTTGTGCATTAGGGTTGAAGAGGTTGCGTCATTGTGAGTGATCTATTCATTGCCAACTCCTTATGTGGGAGAGCACTACAAGCTCCATGTCAACATGAAGTGTAGATATTGTGAGCAATTCTTATTGAGGTTTTGAAAATTATCCAGTTGTTCCACATTTGGTATACATGTTAATAAGGGCATTACCCACAAACACACACCCTCGAGACCAACACCTAGTTCTCTAAAAATCAAATGGTACCAATATTCTTAGTTAGAGGTGAAGGATTCTCCTAAGAGGTTATTTTTTTGGTTTGATGTGTTGTTTTTTACCTTGGATACTAAGTGGTGAAGGGCTTCAAGGGTTAAGAGTTAAGGGCCAAGGGATTGGGGGGAAAGGGATTTAGGGGTTAAGGGCTTAATAATTAAGGGATTTAGGTGTTAGGGGTTAAGGGGTTAGGTTTTAAGGTGTTTAGGGGTTATGGATTAAGGTTTAAGGGTCATGAGTTAAGAGAATAAGGGGTTAGTGCTTAGGGGGTTCAATATAGATTCTACATTAGGAGTTAATGGCTTGAGGTTTAATGCATCAAGGGGTTGATGGATTATGAGTTATGAGTGTATGGTTAAGAGATTATGGCTTCGGGGTTAAGCGATAGGGAATTTAGTGGTTATGGGTTAATGGCTTATTCGTTGTGATAATGGGGCCCCTAATCCCCTTATCACCATTATCGGGGGTTCCTCTTTCAATTCCTCTTGTTACCTTCCCTCCAGGCCCCCTAGCCCCTATGAAATTAGGTCTTAATCCCCATTCTCATTCTCTAATGTGTGGATTATAGATCTTATTAAATCATGCTTGGACATCCCACTTCTACCCACCCATGCTACATGTGTGTCCCCTAGTCCTGTTCAATACACCACAAAATACTCCTCCCACCTTTTCGGTCATATCATTCAACTTATCTTAATATTGTGGGTGAAATTGGTGTTTATGTTGTAAAGTGAACAAAGAAAAAATTTACTTGTTTTCTCTTTTGGGAAGATGTAGAAATTGATTGTCATGATTGGAATGTGCATGCATCAATCTACATTGGGTTGTTTTTCGAGCTTAGACATGAATAATCATTTGGTCATACTCCATACTATCGATGGAATCTAGTATCACAAATGTATCGATGGGAAGTTTGAGAGATTCTTTTGAAAGCTTGTGTGTTGTGGTGTTTAGCTCCTGGAGAATGTGTGTGAAAGATAGCTAGTCCAAATAGTTGGGGGGATCTATGATATCCTATAGGATGGGATGTAGGTAGATGTTTTCTATCATGAATTATTGACCCAATTGATCATGATTTTTTAATCCCCCATGATCTATCGGGATTTGACTCTTTTGATGGATGTAATTTTCATAAGTGTATAAAGATCAATGGAATCAACTCAGTTGTTGGAGCCTTAACTTTGGGTATACCTTACTTTCTCGCTATAAGACTGGGAGAGGAAGAGTACCACACCCACTTTGCAGCTAGGTGGGATAACTTGTGCAACACCATCAAAGAAGTCACAAGGGCATCCAAGAGGGAGTGGAGAAATTACCAGAATCCATTATTTTTGTGGTTTAGGATGAATCTTGTCTTCTAAACACTATTTTTTATCAATTCAATTATGATCTTTGTTAGAATTTCTCGTGAACAAAATGTGTTGTTGTTCCAATCCCACCAGACATTGTTGATTAGAATGCATGGGAAACCTTTATAATAATCTTCCATGAAATTGAGTAACTAAGTTTCGAAATTTTCTTCCAAGTTTTAGATAGGACCACGAGCCTATCATGTTCAATTTTGCAAGGGTGGTGGTGATCATGACCTGCACTGTGTTGGGAGAGGAGATAAATAAGTGTGAAGAAATATCATCAGATGACTTGCCTAAAGGATAGATGTTGGGTTGATTCGTAAACTATCATGGATATTTTTCGTGAACAAAATGTGTTGTTGTTCCAATCCCACTGGATATTGTTGATTAGAATGCATGGGAAACCTTTTTAATAATCTTCCATGATGTTGTGTAACTAAGTTTTGAAATTTTCTTCCAAGCTTAGATAGGACCATGAGCCTATCATGTTCAATTTTGCAAGGGTGGTGGTGATGACCTGCATTGTGTTGGGACAAGAGATAAATAAGTGTGAAGAAATATCATCATATGACTTGCATAAAGGATAGATGTTGGGGTGACTCGTAAACTATCATGGATATTTCTTGTGAACAAATCTGTTGTTATTCCAATCCCACCAGATATTGTTGATTAGAATGCATGGGAAACCCTTTTAATAATCTTCCATGATGTTGTGTAACTAAGTTTTGAAATTTTCTTCCAAGCTTAGATAGGACCACAGGCCTATCATGTTCAATTTTTCAAGGGTGGTGGTGATGACCTGCACTGTGTCGGGACAAGATATAAATAAGTGTGAAGAAATATCATCATATGACTTGCATAAAGGATATATGTTGAGGTGATTCGTAAACTATCATGGATATTTATCGTGAACAAAATGTGTTGTTGTTCCAATCCCACTAGATATTATTGATTAGAAAGCATGGGAAACCTTAATAATAATAATCTTCCATCATGTTGTGTAACTAAGTTTTGAATTTTTCTTCCAAGCTTAGACAGGACCATGAGCCTATCATGTTCAATTTTGCAAGGGTGGTGGTGATGACCTGCACTGTGTTGGGACAACTAGAGATAAATAAGTGCGAAGAAATATCATCATATGACTTGCATAAAGGATATATGTTGGGGTGATTCGTAAACTATCATGGATATTCCACTAGAAAGTTCATCATAACAGAATAGATAAAACTATATTTAAAAATGAATGAATAAGAGTTTGTGACAGGAAGTGTCAGTGAGTTTCAGGTGTGCTAAGGAGGGAGTGACGTCAAGGCATGCTAGGCAATGTTAAGGCATGCTATAGGCCAGGGAAATGGTGTGCCAATGCATGCCAGGGCTAAGTGTTTGGGAGTGCCAAGGAAAAACAAGGGAGCACTAGTGTCAAATGCATGGAAATGAATGAATAAGAGTGTGTGACAGGGAGTATCAATGAGTTCTAGGTGTGCTAAGGAGGGAGTTTAAAGGTACGCAAGTTAGTGCCAAGGAATGCTAGAGTGCCAGGGCGACATGCTAGGATGTGCCAAATGCTAGGGTGTGTCAATGCGTGCTAGGGAGTGCCATGGAAACATAAGGGAGAACTAGTTCAAAATGCTTGGTAATGAATGAATAAGAGTGTCTGATAGGGAGTGTCAGTGATTTTCAGGTGTGATAAGGAGGGAGTAGCAAGGTTACATGTTAGGAAATTCCAAGGTAAGCTAGAGTGCCAGGGCATGTAAGGGAGTGTTAGTGTGCAAACCCTTCTTCATTATATTACAAACTACAATACAACAGGCTAGAGCTCTTGTACCATGGATCGTGACCCTTTACAATCACACTGATACAAGGAATAAAACTAGGGATTTGTGTTAATCCTTTGACAACAAATATATCATGAACAAGACAACACTTGACCTACTTGTTGATGGTGGCCACACACAACCCTTTCAGTCCACAAGTTTAATGAGAGCACCACAAGTTTAATGTTTGGAGAACAAGGGGCCACCCCCTTTTCCAACACTTTTGATGGGTCCCATGCATCATTATGGCACTCATGGACCCCAGTATGCCTCCTAGAAGGCCCTAATACATCAATTGACCTCTTATGAGACTTATTATTCCATGTATGAGATAGTTTGGTGGGATTGTCACCAAAACTTAGGGTTACTTGCATAATATTTTATGTTTAGGGGCTAATGTAGGCCCATAAGCTAATTCGACCAACTCCTAATCAATGTATAAATAGGAGTTAGTTGGATTCATTTGTATCATCACTTGATTTGGGATCTTTCTATCTTTAGAGAACTTCACATTTTTCCTTGGAGGACTATTTTGGATGATGGATGCATTTTGATGTATGGATTTGGGCTATTTTTATCTTGGAGATTTGCTTTTGCAAATGTGAAGTTGGTTCGATATACTCTCTAACATTGTGAGTGAAAATTTAATGCTATTCTTGTTGTTGTTGCATACTATTGAATTTCACTATAACTAGGGTTAATTGTTGCATGATGGAAATGTGGAATTATGTGTCTATTTATCTTATTTAATGTATGGGCCATTGTTGGATGAATGAAATATCTTAGAGATCATTTTATCTCAATAAACTTGCACCACTTGTATGAAGTATAAATTCTTGAAGGTCACTTTTCGTTTTCCTCTAACATTGGATGAAGTTGACTTTCTGGGCCTCCATGATCAAGAAACTGAATTATTGTTCATTATCACCCCTGACTCCATATCCCCAAGTGAATTATTCGCTAGTACCTCAAAAAGGGTGATGATTCCCCCCCCCCCTCTTTTTCACAATTTTCCATTTTTCCCTAGGTCTAGCCCCATTAGGTCACCTAGGGCATCAATTTCCCAAAAATATAGCCAGAGGAAAACTTTGATCTCCTAGAGGCAACGACATTGGTGGGTGCCTTCACTCTCCTCATAATTTGGGCCAATTTCGACGATGGAATCTTCAAATACCTCAAGCCCTAGCTCTAGGATCAAGTTTTGCATAGGTTTTCCCAAGGCTAGAGCCTAGTAGGATCAATTTGACCCATCGAAGTAAAAAATATTGCCTAATCCTTTCCCCTCACATTGTCCAAGATAGGAACATCATTGGTTGCTAAATTCCATCCCCGAACCTAGGTTGGGTCCACATGGCCCCATGTGGTCCCATTTGGTGTCAAAGGCCTTTCATCAAGGACCATTTGGGAATCCAAGTTCCCAAAGGATTTTAGGGATTGGTAACTTCCTTTATAAGTCTTATTCTTCTCCCTCAACCCTTCAATCCCCCTCCTCTCTCCCTAGAAGATCAAGTCCCTTTCTTAAAAGGCAAGCATGTCCCACTCTATATTCTATCTTAGGGAAAGGGATTCTAGGGTCACTTCCCACCTATTCATTGACCTATAATATACGAGTGACTTCCTAAACTACCAGGACTCCTCCCATCGGTGAAATTTCGTGAAGAGCAAGGAGCCTTAGTTATGGTGACAATGGGCTAAGCCTCCACCGTTTCCCTTGTCCTAGTTGTTTCCCTCTTAGGAACCCCTTTTAGGTCCACTACTAGTTTGTGTGGTAACAAGTTTTTCACAACTCCATTTGTGAACAACTCTTTGGTATGCCCACTTTTTCCATACTACGGCTCCAAGATGAGAAGTCTAGGGCTATGGAGGTTGCCCTTCTTCTCACTGAATTGATCCTCTACAATATAGTGAAATAGGGCTAGTTGGTTGGCCCACTTGATTGCTACTTTAGTCCTTCAAATTATGCACATCCTTAGGCCCTATACACCTGCCCTTCTACCAATCTTGTTGTCCTTCACAAGTACAAGAGTTAGGGTTCTTCTTTGACAGTCACCTAACAACCCTCCAACTATACTTGGACTAGCATCAATCTGCCCAACCATAGTCAATTATTTTTACTGATCTAGGGCTCACAATATTTTCTTCATTTAGGGCTCTTCAAATATTCCACATAACAATGGTTTGAGTCCTCTCAAAATCATTGTTCTTGTGTATCGACAATTTGATCTTTGTTGTCCAATCTATGAATAAATCTGAACTGCTCCTCTTATCATCCTTCTAACAATCTGTAGATGACTAAACTAGGGTCACAAATCAACCTCTAATAGTCCATTGACTAATTTTTTATAGGTTGCTTAAGATATCTGTCTAAAAATCCATGGATAGTCCACCAAATCAACTCCTCAACATGTCAATCCATTCTTCACATGGCACATTTCTTCTGCATGCTCAATCTTCTGCTCAGGTTCCACCCTCCTTTGGATCTGCTATCTCCACACATACTGAATCTGCAATCCATCTTCCAGATCTATGGTGTATATTTCATAAATAAGCCTCGCTTTAAGGGTCACAACTGCTCTTCTTCTACGCAATTTTTTCACAGTCTTAAGGGCATACCTTATGAACTAAACATGCTAGGTAACTAGGGCACTATACTTATGTACTTCTAATTGTTGTAGAACAAACCCTATCCACCCATAGAAAAAACCACGACGCTTGCCTCCATAAGAGACTCAACCTAGCTCACATGGATCCATAGATTTTGGGCATTTCTTTGACTGAATCTTGACATGAACTTCAGATCTCAATGTCAACCCTCAAACTAGGGTTAGCTCAGTCAATATTATGCCTGCGTCTACTTTTGTTTTGGCTCTAAATTACAGTGAAAGCCCTCCTCCATTTATGTTTATCTTTATAACCACCGCAAGACAAGATCGTATCAATCATCTCTTCTATTTCATGTATAAAATCTAATCAATGGGATTCAATCTGATCTTGTAATGTACTAAAACAAGATATTGAATTTTTTCTACAAACACAATCACACAATCACATATAAGTAAGAGAAAGAAATTATCAATTGCACATCAAAAGATGTATCTGGGGAAAGAAACTACTCAAAACCCCTCTATCTCTATTGTGTATTAAGTCAAGGAATCACGAAACAATACAATGTTTAATCTCTCTTGAAATTCTCCAACACTCTGCCAATTGTCTCCTGCTGATCTAGGCAAAATTGGTCTAATACTTAGCCAATTCTCAGTCTTCCTTCAGCCTACCTTTCTCACGCAATTCCCATGGAATTATCTCCATATTAATTAGGAAAATCAACCTTCCTTGATTGTGCAATCCATCATGGCATCCCAATGAATTTATAATTGCACATGCGAAATTTTCTATAAATACAAATGATAGTTATGTTCCTCTGAACTATGTTACAATAAGGATGAAGGGTCTTTTTATCATTTAAAAATAAGATAAAACCCTAAACAACCAAAACCCTAACCCGAGGAGATGTAACACCAAGAGTTTATGGGCCCCGTTGGGGTTAGTTGTGCAGCCAACTTCCCGGGGTCGTAACTTGGTCATATGATCTTCGTTTGACGCACATGATACCTCGTTAGAAAGATATCTCCGTGGACTACAACTGCTAATGTAATTTAAATGAAATCACCAAACCTTTCATGCCCAAAAAATGTTGTTTGGGGCCTCAAAACGGCTCGGGAAGTTCAGGACCCGAAAAATTGACAAAAATAGTAAATTGTTCTATAATTAAGGAAACTGAAAAACTAAAAGAGACAATCGCGAGGGCCCAAGTGGAATAGGCGGGTGGCCAAAAATATCCACCTCGATCACCTTCAATCGAATTTTTTGAGCTAACTCAATCATCATGACTTAGTTAACTGACACAAGTTGTTATGAGACGAAATTACAATTTATTGTCCAATTTATTTAAGGGAAAAATAAATAAGACACCTCACATTCCTCACTCCTGGTACATCAAAATTCCTCACCGGTGTGGGTGCATTTTTTTTTGTCCTTTCTAGTTGCCAATTTCACTGTTTTTTGTTGCGAATTTCAACACTCCCTCTCAACAAGAAGGGAATTCAATCAATCCCCATCTGGTACCTTTGGAATGTTCTGCATGCTGCACTTCTCTAGTGTTGTTTGCACCTGCAAATCCTGAAACTGAATAGCCTCCGAACAACTGAATCAGTATAATGCATCTGTCATCAGAGTCTTCTGGCTCCTGCTAGCTACTGCACCTGTCTAGTAGTGGATTCTATGCACTGTTGCTGACATCTACATCCGTGCCCTTTGAACTGTTGCTAACTTTGATTTGTGCTCCAGTATTTGACATCTGTCACTTTGATTTCTGTCTTGTTGACATCTGACTACATCAATATAATTGATCCTTCCTACTACTGTTGTACTGTGGGCTCCTCGTAGCCAAGTTCGATCCATGAGACACGCCATCTCAATGGACCTTGCCCAAATTTCTTATCTTGGGATTATGTCTACACATCACCCCACCTTACACCTCAAGGTATGGTTGCTCTCTCTTCCTATCTGGCCCAAAATTCCCCCCTCATGGAGGTCTTTGCTTGAGTGGATGCTTCCACTCGGTCTCCTCTCTAATTCTCCAATCATGGCAGTTACTCCACAACCTTCTGAGACTGCTTCTCATGAGAATGCATGTTGAGAGGTAATTTATGCTCCTTCTAAACCACAAAGTCTCTAACTTCTGCCTTTCTCCTCAAATCTTTGCATGCATATGGTACCTCAAGTACATATAGGTTCTTGACTCATGCACAATGTAATTGTCCCAACGTTACAAAAAGTTTCTAAAAAAGAATTGATTTTAAATCCATGATATCTCCCTCATCCGAGCTCTGATTCGACCGATTTTATTTATTTGTTTTCTCCATTTGGGTAGATTTTCACAAGGATTCCAAATATTCTATTTGTTTTTGAAAATTTTACACCAAAATCTTCAGATATTCTCTGCAAACTCGCCGTCCAAAAAATTCCTGCTCTGATACCATGTAGAAAATCTAACCAGTGTGGGTGCATTAATCCATGCCAAATCATACCAAGGCATCTCAACATATCCCATACATGCTAATACTTTCCAAGCGCCAACACGTGCCAAGCGCCAATATGTGTCAGGGACTAGTATTATGCATGTTATGAAGTGGAAGGGAATGTTGAAGAGTGCTAAGGTGTGCTAGAGAGTGATAATGCATGTTGATTAGTGTTAAGGATTACTAGGAAAAAACATTAAGGGGGCACTAGGTAAAAATTCATGGAAGCTAATGAATATGAGGAACGTGTGCCAGAGACTAGTGTTAATGAGTGTTAGTTGTCATGCCAAGGAGGGAGTCACAAGGTATGCTAAGAATTGGTAAGGCATGCTAGGGAATATCAAGGCATGTCAAGAATTCCCAAAGTGTGCTTGGGAGTTCCAGGGTGTGCTAATTATATCATGTGCCAATTAATAGTGCCAAGATATGCCAATACATGCTAGGTGCTAAGGATATTGTGGTGCAGGGTGCCAGGGTATGTCAATATGTGTCGAGGCAACAAAAGGAAGAACCAATATTAAGAGGGTTAATAAGTCAGGACTTTATCTTTTTGAAAAGGGGCATGCTAGGCACACTAATATTAATAGGTCCCAATACATGCCAAGTGGAATTGTGTACCAAGTGCTAATGTATGTTAATGCATTCAACCAAGGTGTTCTAGGGCGTGCTAGGGACTATATGAAGTATGCCAACACATGCTAGGAGAGTTCCATGTTGTGCTAGCGCATGCCACCATGTGCTTGGGCGTCAGTGTCATCACAATATGTTCTAGGTACAAATATGTTCCAAGACATGTGGGGTGCTAAGAAATGTTAGTGTGTGCCAAAGCATTAATTTAAGGTGTGCCCAGATTGTTGAGGAGTGTTAGGTCTTTCTCATTAATAGAATTGTCAGAGCTTGATTATGTATTAAATAATATATTTCCTACACACAATAATGGAACTTTATCTAAAGGGAATTTGCTAGATAATAAACTTAATAGATATGAATCATGTGTTGACTCATAGGAAATCTCTATTCAACTAGTCATTACTTGAGGGAAATGATACACACTAATTACTTCTACAAAAATTGACTGACCCTAACCACTATGGCCTTGGACATATTATAAAAAATACTCCACAATAATTGTATTAAATCGTTATCTTTTGACAAAAAATATATTAACAGGCACATAGTGTCATCAAAAACTCATTGTAATGATCAATGATGACGAGCATTTTTTGACTGTCACCAAAAGTAACAAAAAGAGCATTGGTGAGGGTCATTAAAAGTTCGTCCCTAGAAGTGTCACCAAAGAGAGAATTAGTGATAGGCCCTTAACGACCCTCACCAAAAGTGTCATTGAAAATGTCTTTGGTGACGGACCATAACGGAGCATCACTATATACATTTACAGTGACAGTTTTTTAATGATCAATGATGACGGACATTTTTTGACCGTCACCAAAAGTAACAAAAAGAGCATTGGTGAGGGTCATTAAAAGTTCGTCACTAGAAGTGTCACCAAAGAGAGAATTAGTGATGGGCCTTTAACGACCCTCACCAAAAGTGTCATTGAAAATGTCTTCGGTGACGCACTTTAATTTTGTTTCAAATTCACACCCAGGATTCTAAGGCCGACTTATAAACACACATACAATACTCAAATGATTTGGATTCAAACATAGTTATACTATTGATTTAACTTTCAAACACATTCTCACTATTCAACGACCTCAAAGAATCAAACACAATTTCCAACGCCAATGCAAATTTCGAATCCGAGTGTTATTTTAAGGGAATCGAACACTATGTATAGTCTATGTATGCAGCTTAGAATTTACAGTCACACACGCACATGAATCAACATACAACTCTTTGAATTCACACTTTCTGTGACAGTCATACTCAATGTTGGAAATATGAAACACAGACACGGAGGTAAATCACATTATTAAACCACTACTTTAACGCATGAACATAATAATTTAATACAATTCCGCCTCCAAGCACTTCAGCATAAAATTGTGTTTTAAGGAAACAGAGTAATGCTCTGTAAAAAGAGATCAATCATGCAATTTAACAATTCTCATGAATTCTTAGAACGAAAACGAATATGATACGAGGTATGATCGAAATCTTAATGAAACGAAACCACAATGTAATTATGAAATCACAAACTATGTAAATGAAAATAACACAAACTAATTTTAATCTACCTTCAACGAAACTAATTCCTAGACTCTGGTGGGCCCTTGCCACACCTTGGAAGGTTAAAATTTTCAAAAAAAGATCTTTAATTGACTCAAGCTACAAACGCATCGCAATGGTAGTTCACACAAATTCAAATCAACACACACCCATTACATTACTGAAACAAGTCTTGAATTAAAATAACGAAGCTCTGCAATAACTCAAGGTTCTACATACACACAGTGACAACTTCCCCCATTTTTCTCCCTCCAATGTAGGCTTTATAAGCGGCCTTATAGTTACAAAATGGAAAATATTTTTTGCATATCAATCCAAAAATATTTCTATACTAAACTCGATCTATAAATCTTATTACAATTTAATCTTGGTTTGTTATTCAATAATATTGCATTCGTGGCTTCATGGATAAGATGCTGGAGATGATCTAGAATGGTCCAAAAGCTGCTGCATAGAAATCATCAATCTTGCCAATTGTATTTTACCCCTAAAAATCAGGAACCTAACTTCGAAGTCCAAAACATGGCTGTTTGGGAGATGTTTACAAGTCTGGATTTTTCAAATTTTATATAAATTGACATAAAATAACTTTACATATCTTCCAAACTGTAAGGAATTTTAGAAAAATGATTTATTTGTAATATATGTGCTATACTGGGACCAAAACCCATGTTCCCTAATTTCTTCATTCTCCATCAGCTGCACAAAAATCGAGGCAGAAGTTGGTAGTTTGAAACTTGTTGCAGATTTGGGTAAATTTGTTAATTTCCTTCTATAGATTGACATGAGTGACCTGGGTGAAATCCAAGTTATGGAAAGGTATTATAACATCATTTTTACAATAAACTCTCTCGGTTTCTCCAGAAGCATGCTGAAAGTGTCAAAGCCCTAAATTAGTCATTCTCGTACTCTAGTGGCTTGTGAAGAAATTCAGTGATGGAACATTGTGAGAAATGATATTAGCAAAACCGTTATTAGTAAATCATGGAATAATCATATTTAATCATATAAATCTAAGAAAACTAATGATAATCAACCATGGTATGTATTTGACAGAAATTTATGGAATTAGGGTACAGAACGAGTTAAAAACCTAGGGTTTTAGGGTATGAACGATCATATTGCATGATGAAAGCATGGGAATATATGAGGCCCAACACACCCTATTAAACTACTACATAATATGGTGAGTAGGAAATTGTTTATGTAACATAAATATTAGAAAATTGAACACATTTTAATTTAAATAGTTATGACTAATACACAAGTATAAATATGTTGGAAAGAACACAAGGATTAAACCATATTAACCTTATAATCGTTGTATTTATCTTGGGCAAATTAAAGCTGAGAAAATTATGGCTAAATTGAGAAATTTGACTTCAGATCATGATGATTTATAAAGACTTAAGAACTTGGTGGCAGGTGAAAGTACAACAGATCTAGTATAGCACCAATTTGCCTATAATACTATCAAAGCCATGTTAACTGGCATTCAGAAAAACAAAACAACAAAACAAAATATGTTTATCCTACTTTTCTGATTTTACAAAAGAAAAATTACTTTAAATGATTAGAGGGTACGATGAAAATTGATAAATCCAAGATGGAGGTATACCAAGATGGATGAAAACGGTTAAATTCAAGATGGAGGTATACCAAAATGGATGAAAATTGATAAATTCATTAATATAACATGAGAGTGTGACTTGAGATGCATACGCATCTATCATCGAAAAAGATGAGAAAATGTAAATCAGATCCAGAATACATAAGCTGTCCAACTAAGCAAAAATGTTACATTGTGTATCCTTAATTTTATACAGTCATATGTTTAAGACTAAATTATAAATAAGAAACATATTACAAATGTTTATCAAAACATAAGTACCAAGCTACTACCCTCCAGTGAGCTATAGCCTAGCTAGCTGCTAAAATATCTAGCTACCCTCCAGTGAGCTCTAGCCTAGCTCGCTGCCAAAATATCTTCATAACTTTCCCTGCTATCTTTGAAGGCCTCACATTCTAAAATAAAATGCTTTTCTATTTCGACTTTTCGTTGAGCAAAAAATACATAATACATACTTGATCAATTAGGAATTTGAACCTTAAATCTCATGGTTTATATAATACTTCATAATATAACACTTGCCAATTAAACTACTTTAATACACTATAATTTCTCTTATTATTATCTAGACACTTTATCTTCAATTATAATTTCAATTAAAAAATAAAAAATTTAAAATGAAATATATCATTTATTTAATTATAATTTCAATTAAAAATTAAATTAAAATAAAAAGTGAAATGTCAAAAAATTATTATTTAAATTTGATGAATTAATTCCAAAAAGATGTTATATATATGAGAAATTATTTAATTTCCCATCGAAATTCCAATGCCATCTTATATTTAACCTTAGTGTGTAAATTTACTTATATAAATTTAGATTCTCATTACAATATAATAATTAAAATTTTCAATCTTACCAAATTCCATCCATTTAATTAAACTTATTGTCAAGATTTACTTGTGAGAATTGAGATTATTATTACAAAATAATAATTATATCTTTTCCCCTTATCCCGTGATGAACACTTTAGCCACCAAATGCCTACCCCTTTATTATTTAAACTTACTGTCAAGTGCCACCCCTTTATTATTTAAACTTACTGGACCTCGATTTAAGTCCCGGGTACTTAGATTATCAATGCAAACTGATAATGAGATCAGGGAATTGGCTGTACATTTGAATATATATTGTCTGTACAAATATTTCATTATTTATGTTTTGTAAAATGTACATTGTATCTCATGTTCGGTTACAATGTCAAGTGAGCTTATTGTTTGTTCAAGTATTTCAGCATTTTGTATAAAGATATTGTTCTATCGAGTTTAATTTCAATTCCTCTACTAGTTTAATATATGTTAGATTCTATGCTTACAATTTTTATTTTCATTTTCTATGGTGACAAACAAAAGACATCGTAGCAAGAGGCTACCCTCTAGTGAATGGACAGTGGGAATATGAAAGCTCCGATAATCAGTTGTACACATAATGTGAATTTCATATTGTACACATAATGTGAATTTCATATGGATGTGTGATTAGTTATAACATTGGATGAGATCGAAAATTTCATTTTTTTATGTTATGTGAAAATAATACTTTTAATTTATTATGTTGTCTTGGAAAATTGCTCTCTGGAAGTGGATGAGTGGATGAATGACTAAGAATTATGAAGTATTTTTGTGGTTTTTTAAAGTGAAACTTATATTAAAGAAACAATATCAAGTTATTTCTGTACCTAAGTTAATTAGGTAGCTTATAGATACAGGTTTTCAAATGAATCTAAATATTTCTAACTCACGATTTCAAAAACATTAAAATATTCCCACACTTCATTTAGTCTTTATGACAGTTTTTTCTTCGTTCAAATGATTCAATTCTACTCTTACTTCACTTCCAACATTATCCTCGCTACATGACTAAGCATAACTATTAATTGTTTGAATTATAATTGATCATTTCTAATGTACATTAACTATTTACCACTACAATCGGGTGTTGCCAATACCATTGTTATCCTATCAAGCAAGTTACCTGAGTGAAAAGTGTCTTTGTTGAATACATACAGTACTGCCATTATACATAAATTCAAAAGATTTTGGGAAAAAATTATAGGCTATAACATATGTGTGTTTTAGGTTTGAGGCACACATTATAGAGATGGTTGAAGGAGGTGGATTGGTGATGCCACTTCTTAGTTCTCTTTCTTCACTCAATAGTCTCTACACACTATGGCTATGGTATTAGATTCCAGGATATTCCCAGAACTTGCCTCACTACTATGTATCAGATTTCAGGATATTCCTAATATATCTTGGTATTTCATGGATTCTTAGATATTTTCATAATTTGGCACAGTACTGTGTATCAGATTCCAAGATATTTTCAGAATCTGCCTCGCTACTATCTATAATTTTAAAATATTACTAAAATCTATAACAAAAATATAGTCCAAAATAACTAGCACAATAAATTAATTCTAATAAAAGTTACAAATCACTCTGTTGTTGAACTGGCATTGACATGAAAACTTGGATACTCTCGGCGAATATGTTAGAGAATTATTTCTTTACAAACACACTGTGCAAACTCTAGTTACCAAATTTGGCCAAAAAAGAGTTTTTCGAACATAAATTCAGCCAAAATTCAGTTTAACCAAATCATTTAACTTATTTTGTAATCTTATGTCCTCCCCATTCCTAATGAATCCTGATTCCTGAGCCCTAATCTACATCATCGTCCCATCCCAATAGATGCAGACCCTTTCCCATCAGGTAACTGCGCTTCCATCTCAGCCTGGCCTACTATAGGGCACGAAAAGGCAGGATTCCTCACCTACTAGTCAATGTTATCTTGCTTATAATCTTTAAGCTATACATCAGATGCAGAAATTTACCATGCAAACCATCCTAACATTCTTATTTCTATTGTGGATTTGGGAAAAGATGTGGATTTTAGAATATTTTGGAATTTGACTTGAGTGGGAATCTCACTTAATTATTTGATATGGGTCTTGTCCATAAGATTTTAAAAGATTCCTAAAATCTAAAATTTAAATAACTTCAGAGAAACTATCCCAATTTTTTATTTGCATATTGTAATAAATTCAGAGAAACTATCCCAATTTTTTATTTGCATATTGTTTTCATTATTATTATTTGAGAAGGATCCTTAATGGGATGGGGAGAGAAAGCATATATGAGCGTATTACCGAGACAATGAAATCTTCATCACATGAAGCCTCAATCATAGACAACTTGTTATACAGAGTGCAAATGGTTTCTTGAATCACCCTCAACCACCCTAGGCATTTCAAAATGGTTGTTGTGCTAGTCTAGAGCTTTATCAGAAAATCCACCAAAAAGACATTCCCTTAAGCCCACTTCTAAATATGCGACTAATAATCTTATGTCCTTCTTGCAGAGGCAATAAGGCTACACAAACCTTTAGTAGAAAGGGAAAGGTGAAATTATTTGCATTGATTCTTGCTCCTTGCATTTGGTAATAAAATCTCAAGGGCTTCCTCACAAAACTCATTTCTGTCATGCTCTTTGATCATCATACTCCATATAAAAACATTTCTACCTCTATCGCATATTTTTTCAAACATTTAGAGCACATCCTTCAAAACAACTAACTGCAAATAAACACTCACGAGCTTGGTACCAACAAAAATGTCTGGATCCAGTCCGATTATGAAAACGAATGAAGTTGGCTAAATGAATTGATGTTTGTGCAAGCCTACAAGAAAACTTAGAAAAGCACGTAGAAACCAAAATAGGTAAACCAACTTCAAAATTAGATGCATACGCCTGAGGTTTTTCTAAACTGGATTTCCTCCCCCCCAACAAATAATTTCTCAACTCTCCAATTCAAAACCAGTAAACAGGGTAAACTAAAAATTTATTTATGGACATGGTTGAAAATTGATGAAATGCCAAATAAAAATTACAGAAGTTCTCTAAGAGATATCAATAGCACAGAAATTTCACTTTCAAGTTCCCATAAATCTAGACCAGGGATGGTAACTTCAACTCACACAAACTGATTGAAAGAGGGATACAGATCAAGGAAATTTAAATACCAGATGTTTCAAAGAAAGACTAAGGATACAGAACAAGGAAATTGCAACACCAAGAGTTACAAATAAAAACTAATAAGGAAAACCGACAATCAAAATTAATCCATGAAAGAATAGGTTTGTTTAGCAGGGTTATATCTTTACTAGTCTCTAGATTTCACTGAATATTAGTTCCAACTTTGAGACACTTGAAATTTCCTATATGCATCAAACATTTTGATTACCTTAATTATGCATCAGAAGTAAAGTTTACTCGATTAGGACACATTAAAAATGGTTGAGTCTTATGTGAACAATGAGGCGAAACGAAGACAAAATTAAAAAAAAAAAATACCACACATTAAGATACAGAGGTTGTTATGAAAACATACCAGGAAATTGGGAATCCTCAAATTGAATGTGCTTCTCTCCAATCTTTACAAAGGAAACCCGCATATGTTGAAGGATGCGCTTCTCTCCAAGCTTTACAAAGGACACCCATGTATGCTGAAGGATGAATCTACGCTGCTCCTGCTGTTAGCTTAAATCGTCAAACATTGATTTACAGGCAACTGCTAGCGAAATCAGTTGGATTCGCATGCAGCTGGCGAAAACACCTGCGAAATCACAACTACAAAAGGAAACTTCACGAACAAAAATCAGTAAGTTTCAGGCCTTGAACCTTAATTGAAAAGGGAACTGCGGTTTTTAAAAAATGGAGGAAAAACGGAGGCGGAACGAAAACGTTCCAGCCAAAACAGGTAGACGTTTTTTCATAAAACGTTGTGGGAAACGATCTGTTTCACTAGAAACAATTTCCTATCAAGGAAAACGAGAACGCCCATATAAAATGTAGTTTCGCGTACCGTTTCGTTTTCGCGTACGAAACGGTCTCGTTTTCGGTACGTGAAATCACAACTACAAAAGGAAACGTCTCCCAATATTTCGTTTCTCATAACAGAGTTGATCCATAGTCCTTAAAAGGCTATAGACATTTTTAATTTAAAATAGTCTAAAAACACTGAAAAGCAAAATGTATCAAATTTATTAATATTACCTAATAAATAAAAATATAATATAAAATTAATGCTGAAAAAGAAATGTATCAAATTTATTAATATTACATAATAGACAAAATTATAACTATCAAATTTGTTAATATTAATTATAAACAAAAATATAATATAAAATTTGTTATTAAAGTAACAAAATCTCAAAAATCTAAATATAAAATTATATTTAAAGTTATTTCCATATATCCAAAAATTTATCTTTAAAATATTAAATAAATTCATATAAAACTAAAACTATCTACAAACTTTAAAACCATTTAATTATATAATATAAATTTATTCAACAATAATAATAACAAACTAATTTTTTTTTCCAATTGTGATATATTAAAAATAGATTTCTATTTTCCATAATCAACGCCAATGCAATTTCAGTCAACAGGCGCTAGTTTTGTGATTACTATTTCACAATGGACAGGCACCTAGTAATTTCAGTCAATAGGCGCTAGTAATCAGAATCTATTGTGATTACTGTTTCACAAGAGATGTACCAGCCTCTGTCAAGAGATGTATTCCATATCCTCAAGTGCGCCATGATCGACCTGGACAGAGGGCGAGTCCGCCTGCATGTTTGTGACCACAGCAGATTCAGAAAGCGTTTGAACCACAGCAATTAGAGCAGCGGGATAATCATTGTGTCTGGGGCATTGGAAGACGTTGGCATCACCCCGAGGACTCGATATGGATCTTCCTCCATGTTATTATTGTCATCTATTAAATACTTTTCAGTTGCCTCCAATTCCGTTGGCAACATTAATATGTTATTAACGGAGCAGCCATTATCATCGTTGTGGGTGATTAAATCATCCCATGACGACCATTGGGCTCCATCCAAATCCATGTCAAACTGTTCCACTGCTGCGGAATTACTATCCCAATCTACATTACTGAATACATGATCCCATTCTCATTGTTCAGAAAACTATGATGTTCCAGTTTCAGCTGTTTCCATGTTGCCTATGTTCGACATTCCGTAGTAAAAATTGAACTTCATATTATTATTTACCTATCATTATTATTATTCAATTTTAAAGTTATGTTCAAGCTAGATATGAAATTAGTGTATAAAATTTTTATATTTTTATTTTCATATCATAATTTGATTGCTAAATTTACAAAAACATACATACTCTCTGATTTTTTTAAAAAGAAACACATATTCTTAACCATTAAGCCACTCAAACTGTACACAGAATTACTTTAAAATTAAATATCTATTATTAATAAATAATAACTAATCCCTTCTTGCATACACAAATTTATATTTTTTAAATTAAATATTCATTATTTAACTTTTAAAAACCTAATACTAAATTATGGAGTGATACCACTCACAAATATACACATTTTTTTAAAAATAAATATCTCATATCTAACTTTTAAAGATGTGAGATGTGATAGCCAATTTTCAATGATCATAAAAGAAAATGAATCAATTTATAATATAGAGGTATTTAAAGTCCACGTGGTGTAGAACAGTCGGTGATGGGGTGCACTGTTAAGGCACTCCGTTCTGTAAGGTCACCGGTTCGAAACCCGTGGGTGGCATGGGAGGAGAAAAAATGGAAAAATTAGGATTAGTCTAAACAAGAAAAAAAAAAAAAATATAGAGGTATTTAAAAGAGTGAATTTATAATTTTATTATTTTGTTGTTTGGGATTTTTAGATTAGAACTTTGTAGTATTTGTGATGGATTACAAATATTATACAGTTTTAACTCTGAAATCCCTAGCCACAATATGAATAATGGTGGAAGTCTCCAATCACTTATAATATTATCATTATATTTAAATAAATATTTGGTAATATTAAATTTATATTTTTAATTATTTTTTTGCTAAGTTGTATAAGTCTTGAGATGACTTCCCACTTAATTTTAGGCTTGAGAAACACTTAAAGGGGGACATATTATCTATCAAAATCACGTAAGGATTGTTCTTAGTCTCTGCCAAATCTTCCTTTAACATCATACACCCTATCACCATCTATTCTACCCCTGAAAAAAATTATGTCTTCAGAGTTAATACATGTTACTTGCAATAATTTAATAAATTTTAGTTGATTTATAGTAATAAATTAAAATAATAATTAAATGAATAATAATATTTGATTGACATATATTAAAGAACATATGTTTTGATTGATTTATAATTACTGTATCTATATATTTTGATTGATTTTCTTTATGACTATTTTGACCAATGCAACTTATGATAGTTAATTTTGAAAAATACAAATTTATTTTTCAATATTATTAAAAGAGCTAATTTTCAAACATTTCACCATACTATAAATTGAAAGTCTTATTATAGCCTTTGCACAAGATAATGCCATCTAGATAACTACTCACATATGTTATGTTTAGATATTTGTATAGTGATTTTATATTCTCAGCTTTTAAAGGAAGTAATGTTTAGATATTTATGTAGTGATTATTTATTTATTTGTATTTTTTACTACAAATAAATGATTAATTACTTTATTTCTTTTATTATTGGTTTATTTATTTATTTAATTTAATTTAATTTATTTATTTATTTGACCACTTATTATTTTTATTTAGAATTAATTATTTTGATTATTTAAGTTTGACTCAAATATTATTTTTATTTTAATGTTTTGATTATTGAGGTTTGACCCAAATATTCTTTATTTAAAGTTGATTATTTATTATTTTGATTTATTTTTAAGTTTTTAGAATTAATTGTTTTGGGTTATTTATGTTTTACCCAAATATTATTTTTATTTGATTAATCAAGTTTTTATTGTTTGGATTATTTAGGCTTGACCTACATATTATTTTTATTTTAGATATTCATTTCATTCCAATTTTCCTTTTGACTAATTATTTTCCTTAATTCAATATTAAGGATTATATTTTAACAATTATTTCCTTATAATAAAATATTATTTATTAATAAATAATATTTGTTTAGTCAAACAAAAAAAATACTCATTTGGGTTGAGGAGCTTTCGAGCTGAACATCTCAATTTATTAGTTCCTCCCAAAGCAAGACTATAGGATTCCATTTTCCTATTAACCATCGTTAATTTAGTTAATATTATTGACCAATATATATTATAATTTTGTATGCAACTTTTTCCACATAATTTTAATTTGAGTGTCAAGGGCTAAGCTGCTCCGCAACTCTTGTTTGCGTTTGTGCAGAAAACATTTGTTTGTGTTTGTGTTTGTGCAAATAGACGCTCTCCAACACACTATGGAAGACATGTTGTAATTTTCTATCCTATCATGTTAAACATTTTGATTTGGTCAAATTACATGAAAATAAAATAAAATAAAAATTTTAAAATTAATATTTATAATTATAATTATAATTAATAATTAAACCATCCTAGATCCATCTTAACTCTGAATCTACCATTTGTCATGAGAGAACACATCTCTTGAGATGCAAAGCTATTTTAGAATGAAAAGGAATTTGATCTCTCTTAGGGCTTGGTAGATCAAAAGTTAAGATGGATCTAGGTCGGTGTTGTAGCTACTACAACAAGACCCAAAATTTTTAGCCTGACACCAAATTTTGGGCCGAAGTCTACTTTTCAAGGTTTCAATGGTCATGACTATGTCTTAAATTGATAAGATCTTTCACGAACTAGCTGCCATCAAACTCTTTGGTTGTTGATGTTTTCACGAGACACATTACCTATGCACATACTTACTTCATCTTCGTTTACATATTTTGAATGCATTGGGATTTAAGGAAGTTTTTGTTTGAATGATGCAATTTAAGCTTCATCCACCCTCAAGCTTTATGTCTCCATGACATGCATTGCAATTAACAAATCACGAATTTATGTTGCATGAGTGGCGATGATAATATTTATTTATCTTGGTCCTCATTATATTTAATGCATTAGGTTTTGTGAATTTGTTGCTTTCATGATGCATTCTCAAGCTTCATACTTCCCATGGTATGCTATGCAAATTATAGGCATGTATCTTGTGTTGCTAATCATTTTTCACCGTCAATTCCCATGCCCTAATTTGCAGCTTCAAGCCTTATTCTTCATAAGCATTTCATGACATTTTCAGTCATGTTAGTTGAATCATCATTATTGGAGGTTGGATTGTACATCAAACTAATTAAGTTAGTTTCTATGCTTTCATATTTCATTGGTTTTCAACCATGGGCTTCTTTTTCCAAATTAACGCAACCTCCAACTTCTTATTCATGGCTATTGGATATCATTTTGTTCCAAAGGGATTTGATCATGACGCTAGACTTAAATTATCATAAATCTTCATGGCGGGTATATATATATATATGTGTGTGTGTGTGTGTGTGTGTGTGTGTGTGTGTGTGGAGTAGATTTTCAAATTCACATTTAACATTAAAAAACATATTTCATTAACTTTGGAATTAAATAGTGGATATGGACTCTAGAATTTTAAAATAACAAAAACATTCAATTCTATTGATGTTCTTGTAATACAAATTATACAATTTTAATGAAATAAGTGTTATAAGCTTATTTCAATAAAAGACATTAGAAACATCTTTGTTACTTATGTTTACAAATCATTTTCATGTTTCTTTTGAATTCTCTCTCGGAGCTAATGCTTGCAATATTTTATCTAGTATGCATTCAAGTTGCAATCAACTAATCTTTGTCTCTCTCATATAAATTATTAATGAATTTCAACTTTATAATAAGCATATTATTAAAATTTATATTAATTTCCTTGGCAATGAGCTTGCAAAGTATAATGATAATATCATTTTACAATGTGATTGATAGGTCCCTTCAAAAGGGAAAATATTTCGTTAATAAAAGGGACCCCAGGCTCAGGATGTAGGGGTTTAACCTAAATACCCCTTCTCCTATATTCTTCACTCCATAATTTGTAGGTTAAACCTTTCAATTTGAATATATGGAACATACAAATATTTCTGGAAGCATGGTATTCATCCAAGAGACATAAAATTGCTGATTGAAAATTTTTCGTTCCTAAATATTCTACTATTTGTTAAAAAATTTAGCAAGAAAGGTTTAATTTGAGTTTTTCCTTAGTCAAATTGAGCAACTCGATTTTCCACATCAGCAGGATGACTTGGATGGCAGTAACTTGTGCGGCATGGCCTTGTATCCTAGTTAGATAAGTTAATTAGAGTTTTTAGGCTTGGAGTAGATTTGTGCATGCAGTTATTGCTAAAATTTAGTAACCTAGTTCAGTTATTTTTAGTTGAACTCAATTAACTGAGCTCGAGTAATTAATTAAGTCAGTTGAAGGCTAGTTGAGTAGTAGAAATGTTGTTAACTCACTAATCTCTCAATTAAACTAGTCAATCAACTAAAAATAGCCCCTGCATTCATGGAATTCAAATTTCCTAGCTAGAGTTGAGGAAAATACACATGGTAATTATCAATTGTATACTAGTTAAGTGTATATATTTGGAAATTAAGAAGGTGATATATTTCTTGGGAATTGCACAGGAAATAGGGAATTCCCCTATTATTTAGGAGCTCATTTTGTCTTAAATTGCGCAAGGAAATAGGAGGAAGTTGGAGGCTTGAATTGGTTAAGTGTTGGCCAGTGCAACACAATCAACACGAGAACAATTTTACAGTGCAGGGTGTGCTTCAAGATCGAAGCAAGATATTGTAATAGTTTCTCATTCTCATATGATTAGCGAAGAGCAACGAAGGGGTTTTTCCCAATTGGGTTCCCTTGTAAAATCATTTTTTTCTTATGGTTTTAATGGTTGCATGTTTGATCTAGGGGATATGTTCAAAAATGAAAGTGCTATGAGTATCTTGAAATCAATGCCAAAATGTAGATCTCATAGTTTTGAATCCAACGATGCTTGAATCACCTAAATATCAAAGCGTATAAGGAAAACAAGGTAAAATTTGAACTGGGAACTATCAACTGAAAACGAGAACTCTAGCCAAAAAACCCCAAAAAACATGAAAAACAAGCCTAAAACAAAAAAATTGTATTCTAGAACGAGGTTTTAGTTTTTTTAGGGTAATTTGCAACATTTTTTAAAAATGATAGTAAAACCAATTTTCATGTACCAAATAAATGGGAAAAGACACTAATGTTGGTGCTAGAATACCATTTTTATTTTCTGAGTACAATTTCAACATATTTTTAGTAATGACGTTAAATATAAAATAATGCGATTTTAGACACATTAAAATTCCAATAATTTGTATCCATGTCATTTAACATATAATATCATGACACTAAAATGCCTAAAATTCTAATTGTTTTCAACCATAATGTTAAAGATAAAATATATTTCACAAATTTTCACCCATAGAATTAAAAAACATTAACTTTTCAACATATTTCAACCATGATATTATGAAAAAATTATATGACTAAAATAACCCAATGAAACATAAATTATTTCTCCAAGTTATTGTTACATTGTGAATATTTTAGACAAATGAATTCATCATAATTAAAACATATAATCCAACAAACATAAAAATGGTTCATAACTTCATGTAAGATCATATGGAAGTTAAAATATAATTTTCATTACTCAATGAAAACATCATTTATATACATTGTCTTACACAATTATTCAAAATCACTCATATTTTATTGCACACCATCAGAATTCACATCTTCAGATGAATGACTTGATGCAGATGAAGATGTTCCATATTCCTCTCTTTCATCAACTCGTGCCCCATCTGAGTCAACATGCATGCCCACCACTTGAGGTTTCAAAAATCTTCTAGATCTACGACTGCGTTCAACACACTGTCATCTCAGCATTATTTCTTCTAGTAGCAACCTCTTTAGAATCTCTAGCATCCCAGAGCGAAGTGTTCCTCTCTTTTTTAAATTGAAGTCATAAACAAGCATGCCAACTTTCTCCAATTTTAAGAGGTATTTGTGTCAAAGATTTATATTTGTACCCTTTATTTTTCTCTTTCTACCAATTTTTTTGTATCAACTACCTTCTCTGGCTTGTACACACCATAGAATGGGTGTGTGTTTGTAGCATACAAATGTACTTCAACACCTATAACATCTTCATTTTCTGTAATTACCTAAGTTATAACCTTGGCAACCTAGAATGGATAACCATGTGGATCTTCATGTGCTACCACTGCGATCATGCAACCCTCCTTAATATCGTGTAATGAACCCCTGTAAAGGTCTTCCATGGCTTCACATTGTGCATGAGATATTATTGAACCAATATACATTTCTCTTTCCTCCACCCGTGTAGAATTAATAATACATTGTGATTGTCGCTTCTCAACAATGTTTGTTTCCTCATGTTTGTTTGACACAGTTTATGGCCAAATAAACAGAGTCTTCAAAAGCATATCTTCATTTTCTAGTCTTGAAATTATATCACTCTAATCATTGAAAAAGGACTCCCACCAAACTGAATCAGCAACATCAAAGTACTCATATGTATATCTAACAAATTTTTTAATTTCTTCCAGGAATTCAGAATAATCTATATCTCTCATTTTCCTTCGTGAATTATGAACTTCACCAACTTATTGTAATAAAAATATATTTGACGCAAGCATTGGATGATCTGGAATGAACTTAAAAATTTCCAATCCTGATGACAGCGCCCATTCTGTAGTAGTTGAATACTTCTTGCCCCATATAAGTGTTTTCACATCAATTTTTTTGATACGAAATTGATGTTGGGAGCTAATTTCATTAATTTTTTCAATGCATTTCTCCTCACCATGTGATCCCAGAATAAACGTTCACATGTGAAAAATGTCTTCTAACACATGAAAAATAGGCTCTGGCATATATGATTTCTTAATACATTTAATTAATGATGGAAAGCTCCCAACATCCTTCCTCCTCAATGTTACTAAAAAATGAATGAATATATGATCAATATGGTCATGAGTTTTCCCAACAAGAAGGAAAACAACCTTTACCTTACAAACAATTTTCAATTCAACAAGCATGTTTAGATATCCAAAAACAATCTGATTTTTTTTTTCACAACAAGTGTTGTCTAATTGTAGATACAAAATTTCAGGTAGATTACCACACCAATGAGAAAGAACATCATGAATTATGGTTATTATCAGATTTCCATCATTATTAATATTTGAAGCTGTGAAGTAAACTCTTGGGGACATTTTCCCACTGAAGACCATATAACCGATGAAGTGAAACTGGATAAAATTTTCCTCCTGCAAATTTTTGGGTGTGCAAAAAAAATGTGGTAGAAGTGTTTTCTTCTATTCCATACCATCAACTATCAAACCGAAATATTTATTGGGATTATCATAACACTTCTTTTGATGCTTGTAAAACGTTTTCCTTTCACTTGTTTATTTTTAGTGATGTTCTTGAAGTGCTTTGACAATGAAATCTACACATGACATAAAATAAACCTATTAATAAATATATTTTCATAGTTGATCACTATACAATTTAAAAGGATAATGTTATGAATGCTTACCTCTTTCTCCTCCTTGACATTTATCCCTTTTTTATTTTAGAGAATCACATGAACTACAAACCCCCATCCTTGTCTTCTTAGGAATACGAACATTGTTGAATTCTCTCCTCCATATCTACACTAAATATTGATATGTAATAAAACGATGATTTCCTTCAACACCTTCTACATATTCCTTGTATAAGTTATAGATTTCTCATTTTGAGAATTTATCTGGAATATGTATTGTATCTCTATTTGCAAAACACTCTCCATGTTTTGAAAAGAAGTCTTGTAGCCATGACATTGCATTGTTTGCTAGTAGCCCAAACTCTCATTTATGATGAAGTTCTGAATAATATGTAGGATCGTTTTCCAAATTATCTTGGATTCTTGATAGACAAAATTTACCAATTGAATGAAAAATTTTGAAATTATTTCTACAGAGCAATAAAGACCCAATATGATAATCATAGCCTTCTAGTATAGATTTCATGCACCCCACTAAATATTAATTTTGCATGCTTTTATTCATTGACAAATAGTTCTTCCTTTTCTCCAAAGAAAACTTGAAATCCATATGTTTCAAGCAATACTTTTTACAAAAATCACTTGAAATGAGATCACTGATACAACTTCTTCTCGTGAGATATTCTACTCTATCCCTTGGATAACTAGAATATATTGGATTGATACGAAAAGGTCTACTCCTACTCGTAGATACAATATTTGCTAGCAACATCTCCATAATTTCATCATTCTATGAATAGGCATTTCCATCATCATTAGGAGGAATACTATTCTTAATATAATAATTTTCAATATAGATAGGAAATTCACCATCATCATTGTTTGAAAAATATTCATTACCATCTTTGGCGATATGAAAATTTTCAATACCACCATCTGTGGTATTGAAATACTAACTTGGAGGATATTCTTCACCATATTTATTGTTATGAAATAAGCTCCAAAAATAGAAGAAAAGAGAGATCAATGCCTTAGAAATAAGCCACTTCGAGGGGAAAACCTTCTTTTACATTACATAAATGAACAATTCTTGGATGATACAAATGATAAAAACCTCCTTCTATATATAGGAGTCCATGGGGTCACAATATAATCCTATCCAACCTAACAATATTAATGTAAGGGCACAATAATAACAATATTTTGGTTACAGGGGTGCAACAATAACAATAAGGGGGTTACACTAACAACAATAAGGGACTATACTATTAATATAGTCACCTAACATGACCCTATCCTTCAAACAAGTGGTGTCCTTAATGCTTGAGTAGCTCCGGATGTTTTTGTATAAAATTATCATCCTCCTATGTAGAATCTTCAATGGGTAAGTTCTTCCATTTGATGGGATACTCTGAAATTGATCGATTTCGTAGCTGCCGAGTTCTTGTTTCCATGACTGCTTTAGGTTCCAATTTGATTTTTCCTTCCTCATCAAGTTATGTAAATATTGTTTTAACTGGAATTTTGTCCCCTATAACCTTATTTAAGCATGAAACATGGAAAACTAGATGCACTCGCGAAGAAGCAGGAAGCTCCAATTTGTATGACATAGTACCAACATTTTGCAACACCTTGTAAGGACCATAGTACTTTGGCAATAATTTATTATCCTTCTTAGCTTGCTTGAGGGACATTTGTTTGTATGGTTGTAGCCGTAAAAATACCCAGTCTCCTACATCAAAACTTCTCAAATTGTGATGTTGATCTGCTTGCTGTTTCATTCAATTTTGTGCCAAATTTTAGTTATTCTTTAAGGGTTGGAGAACTTCTTGTTGATGCTCAATGTGATCTTCCACTGCTTGAACCTTATAATTTTCTGTTAAATAAGATGTGATGGATGGTGGATGATATCCATAAAGTGTCGTAAATGGGGTCATTTTCGTTGTAGTATGGAAGGAAGTGTTATACCACCATTCAGCAAGAGGTAACCACTTAAATCATTCTTTTTACTTATTAGATACAAAACAATGAAGATATACTTCCAAACATTTATTCACTATCTTAGTTTGACCATCAGATTGAGGATGATAAGATGAGCTATGAGCTAATTGAGTACCCAAATAAGAAAATAATTATGTCCAAAATTTTCCACTAAAAATGGGATCTCTGTCACTTAAAATAATGTTTGGGTTTCCATGTAGCTTTTGAATTATCTCCATAAATGCAGTAGCAACTGTCCTTGCTTTAAATGAATGAGATAGTGCACAAAAGTGTGCATACTTGGTAAGTCTATCAACTACCACCATGATGACACTCTTTCCTTCGGACTTAGGTAAACCTGTTATAAAATCCATTGAAATCGGTGTCCACACTTCTTTGTCCTTCTTCCATTCATCCCTTGCTTCAGTTATCTAATCTGGTTGGATAATAGATATGGCACAAAGAAATGCTTCCACCTCTTCATCCTTTCTTGAGAGTGCATTTGCAACAACATTTAGCTTCCCTTCTTTTAGATGATTTCAGAGTCATAACCCAACATCTTTGTGACCCATTTTTGTTGCTCTTCTGAAGATAGTATTTGTTCCAAAAAGTGTTTAAGACTGTCATGATCAATTTTTAACTTGAATTTTTGTCCCATTAGGTAAGGTCTCCATTTATTTAGTGCATGTAGTATTGCCAACATTTCCTTCTCATAAATAGCTTTCTATAAATACTTTCCTTTGATTGGACCACTTTAAAAAGAAATGGATCTTCCTTCTTACATTAAAACAACACCAATTCCATTTCATGAGGCATCACATTCTACAATAAAGGTTTTTTTGAAGTCTGGCATAGCTAAGACTAGTGCTAAGCACATTGCCTCTTTAATATGTTCAAAGGCCTTAGTTGCTTTAGGAGTCCATGAAAGTTCATATTTCTTCAATAATGTTGTTAGAAGTGTTGCTATTCTCCCATAATTCTTAACAAACATGTGATAATACTCTATTAACCCAATAAATCCTCACAACTTATTTATGGTTGTGGGGACTTTCCATTCATTAATGGCTTTAATTTTTTTAGGGTCTACCTTAACACCCTCGTGAGATACAATATGACCCAGATATTCCACCTCTTGTACTCCAAAGAAAAATTTCGATGTTTTTGCATATAATTGTTTCTCCTCCAATAGTCTGAGCACTCTGTCAACATGTTGAACATGATCCTTCCAAGACCTGTTGTAGATTAGTATGTCATCAAAAAATACCAGCACAAATTTTCTAAGGAAGGGTTTGAAAATGGAATTCATCAACCCTTGAAATTTAGAAAGTGCATTGGTAAGGCCAAAAGGCATGACCAAAAATTTACAATGACCCTCATGAGTTCGAAATGTTGTTTTCGGAATATCTTCAGTATTCATTCTAATTTGATGATATCTTGAACGGAGATCCAACTTGGTAAACTAAATTGCTCCATGTAATTCATCCAATAATTCATCAATTACAGGAATGGGAAATTTATCTTTAATAGTGAGTTTATCGAGCTCCCTATAATCTGGACACATGTGCCATGATCCATCCTTCTTGTGCACCAATATTACTGGAGCATAGAAATAAATTTGACTAGGTTGAATTATACCAACCTCTAACATTTATGCAATCATGCGTTCAATTTCACTCTTTTGGACATAAGGATATCTATAAGGCCTGATGTTTGGAGGGACAATTCTTCGAATGAAATGAAGAGCATGATTGTTGGTCGCTTTAATTGCTTTCACAATTCAAGCTCCACATAAATTGTCAACCCGAGGAAGTCTTTTTATTTCAAAGATAATCACGCACTGGATATGCTCAATTTCAAAAGCAAAAACAATGTTGTAGTAAAAAGCCACACAATTACAAGTCTACTGGTTCACACTCTGTTTAATCAAAGCTGAAGTCAATTAAGTTATAGCAGAAATAATTTCTATGTTGCAGTTACAATCCAAACAAAGGAAAACCAATCTGCAAGGAAAGAAATCAATCAACCATAGCAGGAACAGGACCCTATTCCTTGGTGAGGAACTTCAGCACCTGATGCCTGACACTTGATCACACTGTATGAAAGGTAACTTCAAGAGACAAGACCCTATTCCTATGAACAGGAACCTTCAGCACTTGTTCTCTTGTTTCTAATCACACTGCAGGAAAAGGAAAGCAATGAGTGAGGGCAGGACCCTATTCCCTTATGCAGGAATCTTCAGCACCTGCCTCCCAACGTCATACATTCATACAATCAATAGAAATGGATTTCTCAACTTCCAAGAGTGAATGCATTCAACATATGCATCGCTAAAGAAACAGAGTATTACTAAACTGTGTAACTAGTGTCCAACAACAGAATTAAAGTGAAGTGCAAACAACATAAAGAAATAAAAAAATTACAAGAACCAAAGGGTGAATCTTGTGAGGAAGGCGGGCCCTTTCCCTCTCACAAGATTCCCCGGGGGGAAAGAATTAAATTGGAACGCTCAAAGGAAGAATTTATTCATCTGTCAAAGCAACTGTTATATTACAGATGGAGACTAGCTCCAGTTCTCACACAATACTCTCCTGTAGCTTTACAACCATTGACTCCTTACTAATGATGATGTCTCCTCTTTATAAAGAGGAGACATCTTTTACAATTTACATGAGAGCGAATCTACATTATCTCAAATCTGTTTTCTTTCCCAAAACAGGACTATTCTGTTCTTCCAAGAAAAGATGTTGTTACAATAGAGACAACAAGAATGCTATCTTCAAGATAATCCAGGTAACCGTGTCTTCATGCTGTTGCTGCTGTTTCCACAAAAAGTTCTTCCAGAATCGCAAATTACGCATGACGGAATTTGCGTGCTTGACGGCTGTTTCAGCAACTGAGTCAGCTGTTTCAGCAACGGCCGCTTGTTCCTAGCAACGCATATAACTTATCTGCGATCTTTGGACTTATGTTAGCAACGATACACTTCAATTAATGATAAAATATAAGAGTATTATGGAATTAAATGTAAACAGATTAAACATATAATAAAGAAGAGGATTTTATATACCTTGGGATAAAGTAGATGAAAATGATAATGGAATCCTTTTTTAATCATGGTTATAAAAGTAAAATGGTGTCAAAGTATATAGCAAAAATGATACATAGTGGAGTCCTAACATCCCCCCCAGCTAAAAATGTTGCATGTCCTCAGGCAACCCCTAGTCTGAATCAGAGTCTGAGTACTGGGACTGAGCATGCAAATTACTCACGCAATAGCTGGAGAAGGTGGCATCTGTAGGAGCTCTGAATCCACTGTTGTTCTGCAAGTTTTGCCATGCCAAGGCTTCATCTCTGTCAGTCAACTGGTAATGACACTGATATTTGTCTGAAGGCAGCCATAAAATTGGAAAATGGAAATGATACCCAATCCAGTTTATTCCACAACGTTGAATGCAACCAATGTAATTAGAAACCCTGGATAATGCAGCTTCAAGATTGTGAGGGTTAAAAGGGTGATGATCCTGTCTTTCTTTACATGACTGCTGCCAAAACATAACATTGGCCTTCAATGCAGCAGTACCCTTTACTCTAATCTGCTGTTGACACTTAGAAAGTGTTGAAGCCTGTAACTGCTGTATATACCTCTGCATTCCTGGCTTCCGTAAGAATTTATGATATTGTGCTATGAACATGGCTGGGCTTAAAGGCTCTGGTCTGATCCATAGGAGTCTATTCTCCTCATTATGACTTCTTGCAGTGAACGCAGTTTTCCAAGTGAGCTGGTTAGACAAAAATGAAACAAATGCCCTTATTTTTATATCTCCTGCAATTGGAATAAGATTAACTCTTCTATTGTCGGGAATGACCTCATTATGAAGGTAGAGTTCGCACAGCAAATGCTGGTCACTCTCGGGGGCTTCATTAAAAGTCTCCACAAATTTCTCTGAAGTCATTAACTCATATGATATGCCATCTTTTATTGCTTTTAATTGAAAATAAACTAATCGTTCAGAAAGAAAGAGAGAGTAGTTTACAGAGGGTTTGCGTGTAGCCAACAACTTCTGAACTAATGAAAACATCAAGGCCATCTTTTCCTTAGATTCCTTGACTTCCTTTTTGGAGTCCTTGAGCTGTTGCATCATTTGATCCCAACTATCCCAGTTGGCATCTACATGGTTCTGCCATTGTAACTTATGCTGTCGTAATATTATATCTTGTTCTTCAGCATATTGCCTCTTCCATTTGTTCATCTGTTCCAATTGATTCCATGGCAAGGTCTGTGTCTTGGCATCAGAAGTACTGGGTTGGGACGTTGTTTGAATGGCCACACTGACTAATTTAGAACGAGATACCTGTGGTGATGCTTCTGTCTGAGTAGCTGCATTAACTGATAAAGGATGAGACATCTGTGGTGGTGCTTCTGTCTCAATGGCTGCATTAACTGATAAAGGACGAAATATCTGTGGTAGTGCTTCTGTCTGAATAGCTGCATTAACTAGCAAAGGCCGAGGTATCTGGGGTTTGATTTCTTTTTCTTCCTTTATAGAGAGCCCTACTGGTTCTTGTGGAGCAGTAGGGCATCCCTCTTGTATTCCAGTTGATGTAGATGCCTCTGACAATTGAATTTTAACTAGCTTGTAGCCTGCATCCTGATAAATGTTGCCACACTCATGGCACATGTAATCCTTGCATGGCTCCTTATTTTGCATTGAGGTTGTGTGTGCTAACATATAAAGATTCAGTTCTCTATCAAAAGCGTCTCGAGCCATGGTTAGTTCATTCTTGTAGGCTTCCAATTCAGACTTCAAAAATTCATTCTCCTGCAGTAAAGATGTCATAGTATGTAAACCTTGTGCGCTGGTTGACTCTGTTGGGGTAGTCTGTTGATGCACAGTCGTAGCTGGTTCTTGTGGGACAGCCACTGCTGATCTCCCACTATCATCATGCTTGGTGTATTTTTGTACCACAGTGGCTGGTTCTTGTGTTTCAGCCACTGGGTAAGTGACTGGTTCTTGTGTAACAGTCACTTCTTGAGCCATAAACAATGTCGTATTATCCCGGGGCACTGGTTCTTGTGTGGCAGTGCCACCGGACGAGACGGGTTGGGTGGTTTGAATTGGGGAAGAAGATTGGAGTTTTAACAGAATAGTGGCAGGGTCAGGGGAAATGGAGGTGAGTCCTGTGCCAACAGTCATCTTCATTTTTCTTTTTAGTAGGAAGGCAGCAAAATCACTGCCTTTCCTTTTCTTTGAGGGGGAGGGTTCTTCTCTGGGGGAAGGGCTTTCAGAAGAAGTGAGGATTTGAAATTTAGCCCTTGTCCGTCGTCTGGAGACTGAGACTGTTGGGGTTCTTTTCTTTTTAAAGGTGGGTGGGGAAGGGGGTGTTAGAGAGTCGTCACTAGGGATAGAAATAGTGGGGACAGTTGACTCTGCTAAGTGGGGCGAGCTCGGGGTTGGGTCCACTGGGGAATATGGAATATCGTCCTGTTGTCCTTCATAAGGAATTTCAGGAATTATCATGAGAACTTTCGGGTTGTTGGGACGTTTGAGCCTGCTGAGGAATTTCAGGCAGCTGGGGAACAGGGAGTGGGACATGCAGAGGGGGATTTTGCTGAGCAAAACCCCTCTGTATCAACAACTGGCATAAACGGTGGTGGGTGAGGGATAACATTGGGAATTTAGAGCGTCTACAATAATAATACATGTTTCTAATACAGCCAAGCAAATAATAGGGGATATTAATCAGTCGTCCATTTCTCAAATGATTCATCAAGACAAAATCGTGATTGTACACTACCTGGTAACGCCCTTCACACGTTAAGTAGTGTTTGATGAACTCTGCCACCGATGGCCATGGTTGAGGAAGTGAGTGCGGACTAACCCCGCGGCCTTTGAGTTCAACTGGCTCATCTGGACGAAGAAAATCTTGTTGTGCGTTCAGAATAACCTGCTTTCTGCTGAACCAGCGAGTCCCAATAGCTGGCAACCCTGATACCTGAACTATGTCCTCCTCTGTTACTGAAATGCGAACCCCTTGAACCACTGAAAAATCACCTTGAAGGTTTTGTGCAAACTCTAAGACTTGTTCCTGGTCAAATTCACCCAATCTTTCAAAATATACTGTCCATCCCGCTTGTTGAAAAATCTGAAAGGCTTCAGGAAACAATTGAAGAAGATTTATGGAGCCGGGCTCATGTCTAATGGCCGACCCTCCCATGGCTGTAGCTTTGAGTTATACGCAGAGGCACAGAACACAGTAAACACAGACCCTGATCGCGCTAGTTGTTGCAACAGAGGCTGCAAGGTCCAAATGACGGCGGAAATGGATATGACAAGGGACAGAGGCTTGGTAAATGCGAAATGATTGTTCAATTTTTGAAATTCCCCCCCCTACGTATGGTGTAATGATGATTGGGCGTGTGAAGATCTGTAGTCATTATGAATTTAATCCTCTCTTTAATATAATTTAACTGAATTACATTAAAACCTCATACCTTACATTTTTTTACCTTTGGTTTAATAATTCGAAGTGTCGATTGCTTCAAAATGGCTTAATGTATATGGAAGAATCTGTAGATTTCTTTGAATTTTTAGAACAGGAGTGTAACTGGATCTGGTCAGTGCTGAATAATTCTTCACCAGAAGGATCTGAAGTATAATCATGGAGAACCAAAAGCTTATATGACAGTGAAAAGAAATGATGTTTTAATGATAACAGGTTGCTGAAACAGGTGTTTCAGCAACGGAAAAATGAATGGTACGTTGCTGAAACAGGTGTTTCAGCAACGGGAAAAATCAGAGAAATGGGATAAATGACTTGGGTCTGTAAACAGTAGGGAAAATATTTGATGGGGAATAATTTCAGCAGTAAGGGATGGGAAATACTGACTGAAGGAGGATATTTCAGGGATGGTAAGGGTGGGGAAAATGAAGAAATGGGAATAATGTAGGAATAGGTATGAAGGGATATTGCTAGGAAGTGGGGTAAAATGATGGGAACAAGCTTCTGTGTTTGAAGCTTCAGATCTTCTTATGATGAATCTGTCCTCCTTAATGAGCTTTTCCAGAATCTGCAAAATTCCATTGTAATATGCCAATCCTTGACAGGGATTATTAGTGCTAAATCTAATCTAATATTAAAAATACAGTGCAGAAATTTAAATGTTGTGAGGAGCAGAAGACTCCCCTAGAAAAAGATAATGAATATCAGTCATGCAAGCAGTCTTGAAATCCTCTTTAGAAACAGGGCGCTGATATAGACGGAGCCTATGACCATTGACTAGTAGAGGTGTTTTAGAATCATCAATTTTTAAAAGTCTTACCGTTCCATTTGGAAAAACAACATCTACCTCATATGGTCCAAGCCAACGTGTACGTAGCTTACCCTGAAAATTTTCAAACCGAGAGTCATACAACAAGGCCCAATTACCTTTTTGGAACTGCTTGTGTTTGATCATTTTGTCATGCCACTTCATCCTTTGTTGTTGTATCATGGTTGTTTGATGGATGGCATCTAATCTCTTTTCATCCAACTCCAGAAGCTGCTACAACCTAGCTGTCTGCACGTCAGTCAAATCAAGATTAACAGCTAAAGCAGTTCTTAAAGTTTTAATCTCGAATTCCACAGGAAAAACAGCATTTTTACCATAAACCAATTCATAGGGAGAAAAACCTGTAGTGTTTCTCCAAGTAGTTCTGTAAGCCCATAATGCCTCAGGGAGCCTTTGGGACCAATCCTTCCGTTTGTCCTTCACTGTTTTAGTTAGAATGGCTTCTAAAACTTTATTTGTGCTTTCCACCTGCCCATTAGCCTGGGGGTGGTATGGTGTAGTCATTCTATGTTGAATATGATATTTTTGAAGGGTGGATTTAAAACCATGAGAATTAAATGGAGGTCCTCCATCAGTAACTAGCTCTCTAGGAATTCCAAATCTAGTGAAGATTTCTTCAAATAAGAAAGCTAGGACAACCTCTTCATTGGCTCTAATAAGTGCTTTGGCCTCCACCCATTTAGTCATATAGTCTGTACAGACTAATATATAAGTTCTTTGGTTGGATGGAGGATTAATGGGTCCTATGAAATCCAAGGCCCATCTTTCAAATGGTTCAGAAACTACCTGGGGGTTTAATGGCATTTGGTCTCTATGATTGGGTTGACCCATTCTTTGGCAGCTGTCACAAGCCCTTACATACTTCTTTGCATCTTTGAATAATGAGGGCCAATAGTAACCCATCCTCAGAATTTTGTGTGCTGTTCTCTTATCAGCAAAATGCCCTCCACAAGGGCCATCATGACAAGCTTTCAATATGTCATACACTTCATCTTCTCTAATGCATCTTCGGATCTCCTGATCAAGCCCAGTGTAGAAAAGACACCCGCTTATCCAGCTGTACCTGGCACTTTGTTGAACAATTCTTCTCTTTTCTCTGTATGACAAGTGTGATGGTAATTTTCCTGCAACCAAATAATTAGCAATATCTGCATACCATGGAGAGTGAGCAGAAACTGCAAACAAATACTCATTAGGAAAAGAATCATCTACTGGAATATCATTGTCAGTTTTTAACCGTGAAAGGAAATCAACCACCACATTCTCTTTACCAGGCCGATCTACAATTGTGATATCAAATTCCTGCAATAATAATAGCCATCTGGTAACTCTAGCATTTGTGACAGATTTGTTCATTAAATACTTAATAGTTGAATGATCAGTGTGCACAAAAGTAGAATAACCAGTGATATAGTGTCGGAATTTATTAATGGCATAGATTACTGCAAGAAACTCTTTCTCGGTAACTGTATAATTAAGCTCGGCAGGGGTCATATTCTTACTAATAAAGTAGATAGCATAAGGAAGATGATTTTCCTCTTGTCCCAAGACAGCTCCAATTGCAGTGTCTGAAGCATCAGAAGATATGTGAAAAGGGAGGTTCCAATCAGGCCCCCTCAAAATAGGAGCAGTAGATAACTGATGCTTGAGTTCTTCAAAAGCTTTCTGACAAGAATTAGTCCACTTAAATTCAGCATTTTTCATAAGCAACACAAATAATGGAGAAGCTATTTTAGAGAAATCTTTAATAAATCTTCTGTAGTATCTAGCATGTCCTAGAAAACTTCTCACATCAGTTTGAGTTTTAGGAACAGAAAGATTCTGAATGACTAATATTTTAGATGGATCTACCTGAATACCTTGAGATGAAATAAAATGTCCAAGCACTATTCCTTCACTCATCATCATATGGCATTTTTCAGTACTTAGGGAGAGGTGAGCTTGTATACATCTCTTAAGTACTTTCTCAAGGTTCTGTAATGCATCTTCAAAAGACACACCATAAGGAGTAAAATCATCCATAAATATTTCCATAGAATCATTCAGCATATCAGAAAAAATTCCTATAACAGCTCTTTGAAAAGTTGCTGGTGCATTACATAACCCGAATGGAAGAACTCTATAGGCAAAAGTTCCCCAGGGGCTGGTGAAAGTGGTCTTGTCTTGGTCTTGGGGTGCAATTCTTATCTGATTATACCCACTAAATCCATCTAGAAAAGAAAAGAATTTCTTCCCTGCCAGACTATCCAACACCTGATCAATGAAGGGTAAAGGAAAGTGATCCTTTTGAGTAGCTTTGTTCAAGGCTCTGTAGTCGACACATACTCTCCGTTTCCCGTTTTTCTTAGGGACAATTACTAATGGGGAAACCCATTCACTGTCAGATATAGGGTATATAAATCCTGCATTAAGCAATTTTTGAAGTTCTTCCTTAACAATTTCTCGTAAATTAGGATTCATTCGTCTTTGGGGTTGACAAACAGGTCGACATCCCTCTTTAATGTAAATTCGATGAGTACATAATTCAGAAGAAATACCTTTCATATCCGTGTAATCCCATGCAAATGCCTCCTTATATTCATGCAATAACTTCATTAATTGTTGTGTTTCAGCATCTGTTAGATCAGGATTTATGTTTAATGTCTTGCCGGGTTCAATTTCAACTGTTATGCTTTTAGATGAGATAGTGGTTAAAGTCTGAGATGAGTCTTCAAATTCGATCTTTTCTTGTGTATCAGTTTCAAAAATTGCAGTTAATTGATTGTGTGTTTCAGCAATGACAGAAGAAGGTTCACAAATAAAATTATTAATTATCTCATCCTCTGTATTGTCTTTAAGAGTTAAAGCTTGTCCAATAGTTAGAATAGGCTGAACAGCATTATCATCATAATCCATCCATATCGAATCTTCATTATTAATTATTGGTGTAGCATGAGGATAAAGAGTAAGCTGTTTTGTTTCATAACCATTAGAAATTGTCATTGAACGAGATCTGCAGCTGATAAAAGCATCAGCTGTGGCCAACCATGGCCTTCCTAGAATCAAGGGGTGTCCCCCCAGCTTTGTTTTAGTCTGCAATACAACAAAATCAGCTGGGTATTTCCAGGATTCAACTGAAATAAGTAAATCCTCAACAACTCCTTCAGGTTTAATTGTAGAACGATCAGCCAACTCTAGAATGGTGGGTGTATCTCTGATTGTGTTATTCAGCTGTAACAATTGTGAAGTTTCAAGAGTCATTATGTTAATTGCAGCACCTAAATCTACCAGAACTTGGGGAATCATTGTTTTACCAATCTGAACTGTTACTGTAGGATGGCCAGGATCACCATATTTCACAGGAGGGGCTTTTCCGGACATTAATGCAGACAAGTCCCCCATCACATGCACTGTAAGGGGGTCCTTGGTTTTCCTACCAGGTTTCTTGACACAAATATCCCTTAATGTTCTGGCATAAATTGGTACATCTCTTAATGCTTGTAAAAGTTGAATTTTAACATACAAATTTTGCAATTCCCCTAGAAGATTAAAAGCAGGTGTTTCAGCTGTTCTGGTTAAAACCAAACGCTCGGGGAATGGTGGTTCTGTTATTTCAACATTCTTGTTAGAAGGTGGTTGTGCTTTTTTATGTTTCTCGGTTTCCTCTTTATCAGAATCAGAAGAAGTTATGTCATCAATAATAGGCTCTACTATTTTCCCAGATCTTAAATGAATATCATTACATTGCATAGTAGGAAATATAGACTGATTCTGAATATCAATGACTTGCACAAATTTATTATTGGGGTTAGGATTTGGTTGCACAGGTAGCTGGGGTCTCATTTGGTTATTTGGCGGGCATTTGATGGCAGAGGAAGTGGTTGTTGGAATTGAGGCAATTGATTTGGATACGGGAGTTGTTGGCTTCTCCAATTTGAATTCCAAGGGTTAAAAGAAGATGGCTGCTGTGAGGGCCAGGGAGTCCACATTGAAGGATCAACAAAGGGTGGGTTTGATTGCTGCATGGGTGGGAAATTCATTTGGTTGAAGGGTGGGTATTGCATTTGATTGAAGGGAGGGTAATTTGTTTGACCGAAAGCAGAATACTTGTTCCAACAATTAAATGGCATACTAGGGTTCATACCTTGTCCTTTTGGTTGCCATTGTCTTCTTTGAGTTAGCAGGTAAACTGCTTCAGCTTCTTCTTCCGTTGGCTGTAATGCTGCCTTTATTCCTGGTAGAGATGGACATTGTTTCGTCTCGTGATATTTCTCACAAAGGGTACAAATTGGTATTTTATCCATTGGGCATTCCCTTAGTGGATGTTTGTCTCTGCACTTCGGGCAAAAGACAGCCAGAGTTGCTTCTGCTTCAGCCTGCTTCTTCTTAACCTGCAAAGTGTCAATTTGTGAAGCAAAAGAGCTTAACATCTCAGTTTTAAATTCCTCAAGTAAATTACCTATTTCAGCTCTTGTCGCTCCTCCATTGGCTGATTTCTGCACTCTTGAATAGGTGGAATCTCTTGTTCTGTTTCTTGCAGCTCCCCTAGAACACCTCTTAGCAAGTTCACAAATCTCATCATATGATTCCTTAGATATATCTCCCTTGGAAAGCATGTTTAACATATCTAAACAATCATCCCTTAAACCTTTAAGTAATATTGTTTTGCGAATTTCCTTACTTATATTCGGATGATCAGATCTCTGTATGTTGTACTGCAGCCTTTCTATATAGTCCTCCAGACTCTCATCCGTCTTTTGTGTCATATTGAATAGTTCATCCTT
Organism: Pinus albicaulis; assembly: GCA_034641835.2. NCBI lineage: Eukaryota > Viridiplantae > Streptophyta > Pinopsida > Pinales > Pinaceae > Pinus > Pinus albicaulis. The sequence goes on from CM076575.1 coordinate 1,815,215,553, forward strand.
CTTTTCTCTCGTCCGGCAGTAGTCTTGATATTTAAGCAGAAATTTTTGTTTCATCTGCTCCCATGTTGTGATCACCTGACTTCCAAGGCTCATGAACCATCTTAAAGCATTCCCTTTTAAGGTGGCTGGAAACAGTTTCAACTTTTGAGCATTAGTAACATACTCATAACTTCTGCATAATATATCAAATTCAAAAAGAAATTCATCCGGATCCTCAGAGGATAAACCATGAAAGTTAGGTAAAGCAGACAATGGAATATTTTTCATAGGATTTATCCCTGCAGGAAGATCACTGATAGGAAATCCCAAGGTAGAGAGGGAATTTTCATTCCTTCCTTCTCCTTCAAGATCTACACGTCCTCCACCAAAGAAACCATCATTGTTTCCTTCCATTGTTGGCTCTCCTACTGCACTTGCTCGATCGTCAAGATCTTCTATTGGCTCTTCAATATTTTCCACTGATCGTCCAACGCTCTCTACGATTTCCTCAATGTGCTCTGCTGATTTACTAACACTTTCCTCTGACTCTCCAGCACTGACTGCTGGTTCTTCTATATTTTCAGGACCCACAACTTCCTCTGTTCTGTAATCTGATTGAGGGGAGTGCTGAAGTTTTGATTTTCGAGAACTTAATCTCTGTGATGATTCAGCCTTTGATACAATCTCGTCAATAAAAGTTTTTCTTCCTCCCCTTCCTTTGCCTTTGCCACTTGTGGGTTTAGTTTTCTTCTGGTTTCCGCGTCCTCTCATACAATCTGCACATTTGAAAAGAAAAGATTAATGCTTTTGAAATCTATAATTACCTTCCTGTGGCGTAAAATATTGGTCGCTGGTGCTTTCTGATTCAAGCTCATAATTATTACGACCAGAAAGTCTTTTATTTCCAGATAATCACATATTTGGACATGTCAATTTCATGACAATGTTGTAGTAAAAAGCCACACAATTACAAGTCTACTGGTTCACACTCTGTTTAATCAAAGCTGAAGTCAATTAAGTTATAGCAGAAATAATTTCTATGTTGCAGTTACAATCCAAACAAAGGAAAACCAATCTACAAGGAAAGAAATCAATCAACCACAGCAGGAACAGGACCCTATTCCTTGGTGAGGAACTTCAGCACCTGATGCCTGACACTTGATCACACTGTATGAAAGGTAACTTCAAGAGACAAGACCCTATTCCTATGAACAGGAACCTTCAACACTTGTTCTCTTGTTTCTAATCACACTGCAGGAAAAGGAAAGCAATGAGTGAGGGCAGGACCCTATTCCCTTATGCAGGAATCTTCAGCACCTGCCTCCCAACGTCATACATTCATACAATCAATAGAAATGGATTTCTCAACTTCCAAGAGTGAATGCATTCAACATATGCAGCGCTAAAGAAACAGAGTATTACTAAACTGTGTAACTAGTGTCCAACAACAGAATTAAAGTGAAGTGCAAACAACATAAAGAAATAAACAAATTACAAGAACCAAAGGGTGAATCTTGTGAGGAAGGCGGGCCCTTTCCCTCTCACAAGATTCCCCGGGGGGAAATAATTAAATTGGAACGCTCAAAGGAAGAATTTATTCATCTGTCAAAGCAACTGTTATATTACAGATGGAGACTAGCTCCAGTTCTCACACAATACTCTCCTGTCGCTTGCAATAATTCCCTCCCCTACTAATGATGATGTCTCCTCTTTATAAAGGGGAGACATCTTTTACAATTTACATGAGAGCGAATCTATATTATCTCAAATCTATTTTCTTTCCCAAAACAAGACTATTCTGTTCTTCCAAGAAAAGATGCTGTTACAACAGAGACAACAAGAATGCTATCTTCAGGATAATCCAGGTAACCGTGTCTTCATGCTGTTGCTGCTGTTTCCACAAAAATGTTCTTCCAGAATCGCAAATTACGCATGACGGAATTTGCGTGCTTGACAGCTGTTTCAGCAACTGAGTCAACTGTTTCAGCAACGGCCGCTTGTTCCTAGCAACACATATAACTATCTGCGATCTTTGGACTTGTGTTAGCAACGATACACTTCAATTAATGATAAACTATAAGAGTATTATGGAATTAAATGTAACACAAATTAAACATATAATAAAGAAGAGGATTGTATATACCTTGGGATAAAGTAGATAAGAAATGATAATGGAATCCTTTCTAATCATGGTTTAAAAAGTAAAATGGTGTCAAAGTATATAGCAAAAATGATACATAGTGGAGTCCTAACAATGATCATTTTCACGAATAGGTGGGAATCCTTTGGGAGTTTCAAACACCTTGGAATGATTGTCCAAGACTTTTTGGAGATTTGGAGAAATAGATGATTTTGATGTTGAAACTTCTAGTGAGCATAATTGAGAAATTACGCATCACTGTTCTTTCTTCAGAAGATTTGTTATGACATTAGATATTATTATCTTTCCTGGCTTCCCTACGATACCTCATAATTTGATTTCCTTTCCTTCTGAAAAAAATTCAAGAAAATTTCTTGAAAATTAAAAGCTACCGTCCCCAAATATTGTAACCATTGTACTCCTAGTACAACATCAACACCTCCCATTGGAATGGAAAGCATTGCAATATTAAATACATATTCCCCCCTGGTTAGCTTTATATTATGAAATTTTCCAGATCAATTTATAGTTACTCCATTTGCAACCATCACATAACATTCTGGTGCTAGGTATAGGAAACAATTCAATTCCTTGGCTACCTTACAATGAATAAAATTATGGGTACTACCTGAATCAATCAACACTATTACCTTTTTATTCTTGATATGTCCTTCTATCTTGAGAGTTTGAGGAGTGGTAATTCCTACCAATGCATTACACGATATGGTCAGACTCATTTCTTCTTCTTCTAGGGTTTGTTCCTGGTGTATATCCTCTTGTTTTGAAGTTTCTTGTTCATTTTCTTCCTCCTCTTCACAATCCATGTAAAATAATTTCTTCTCAGCACACTTATGACCTTTAGTGTATTTGCTATCACAACTATAGCAAATCCCCTTTGCTCTGTTTTCTTCCAATTTTTGTGGTGTCAACCTTGTAGGTTGTGAAAGTCTAGGAGTAGTAACACTTCCATCTTTATAGATGTGAGTGGTAGGATTCCTTGTCGCCATAATTTTACATTCAATTTTTCTTGACAACCTAAATGCCTTCTCAAATGAATCAGGTTCCCAAACGTGAACTTCATGTTGGATGTTACCTTTAAAGTCCCTATGAAGACATCAATCTTGTGTACCTCTGGAATATCGATTACCATTATATTCAATTTTTGGAAGTCCTCAATGTGCTCCACCACTGAACCCTTTTGTTTGAGGTTTATCAATTGGCTAAATAAGGTGTTGCTCTTTGTATCCTCATAATGTGCTATCATTTCCTCCGTAAAAATTGACCAAGTGGCAATTTTTTTACGGGAGCAAAGCCATCGATACCATACAAATTTATTTTGTTCTAAATGTAAAGTTGTAATGCGTACCTTTTGTGTGTTTTTCACATTATTGAGATCAAAATATTTCTCCATATGTAGTATCCATGTTGCGGGATCCTTTCCATCAAACTTCCTCATATCCATCTTTGGAATATGGTGGTTCTTCATTCCAACATTAGAGTTTATGAAATCACGATTAACATTTATTTTGTTCTCATCATGAGTTTCCTCTCCTATCCTTTTTCCATTAAGAATAATTTCTTGTATTAACCTTGTCATCAAACCTTCCATGTCTTCTTTTATATCATTCTTCATGTCTTCCATGTTGCCCTTCATTTTTTCATCAATCTTAGCTTCCATGTCATCCATCTTATCTTCCATGCCAGCTTCCATACCATCCATATTAGCTTCCATGCCATTATTCAAACCATCCATGCCTTTCTTCAAACCATCCATCTTAACTTCCATGCGTTTCTTCAAAACTTCCATTTCATTTTTTTTTTCTCTTTGCGAGAGCGAAATTTGGTGCACTTGCTCTGGTAATTTTGATATGTCATGTTGCGCTTCTTCCTCTTCATGAGACATAGTTGTGCCTTCTGAAGGCTTAATGGGTATTGAATTCTTTTTAGGTGGAATTTTAGAACCCAATAATGATATATATTCTTCAATATTCCCTTGCAATTGCTTCAAACTGATTTTCACACAAGACTTATGCAATTCAGGAAAAAAAAATTACACACCTTTTTCTTGCTTTTGAGGAGCTCAATATTGAAACTCAATTATCTCTATGATTTTGGATCTTCAATATCTGAAATTTGGCCCTATAGTATCCCACTAAATCTTCTTTCGAATGCCACAATTCTTACCTGATTTGGATTCTTCAAAGAAAATTTATGCCCAATCTCCCACAATGACCTAATTATGTACTGGTTCAGTAGAGTGAACTTGTACGACATGCCACATGTCACTTTTTCCTCCTTAGGCTCTAATATTGACACATAGGAAACTATATTCCGTGTACTAGTGGCCACATTTTACATAATTCCAATCCGACTCTCAAAGAGAGAGTTATAACTATTTTCCCATAGTCACCTCTTTGAGATGAAATTCGGGAGCTTGAAAAAACCCTAAATTCCATAGATCATATCGCCAAACATATTACGAATGAAGACCTAAAATTTTTACAGGAGGTTCCTCTGGATTTTGGCTTCTCTGTATAAAAATTTCAGCTTCTGAACCTTCATATAAAAACATTTATATAACAAATTCCACGATGACCGGTTTTAGGTGAAATTCGGGAGCCTGAAAAAAATCCTATATTCCATAGATCATATCTCCTAAAATATTGCGAACCAAGATCTGAAATATTTACATGATGTTGGTCAGGATTTCGGCTTCGCTCTGTAAAAAATTTAGCCTCTGAAACTTTGTAGAAAAAAATTTATAGCGACAATTGCACGATGGCCTATTTGGAGCAGTGAAACCCTAGAATCCAAAGCTCTGATACCAAATGTTATGAAAATAGCTCCAAATATAGAAGAAAAGAGAGATCAATGCCTTATAAATAATCCACTTCGAGGGGAAAACCTCCTTTAAATTACATAAATGAACAATTCTTGGATGATACAAATGAAAAGATCTCCTTCTATATATATGATTCCATGGGGTCACAATATAATCCTAGCCGACCTAACAATAATAATGTAAGGGAACAATAATAACAATATTGGGGTTACAGGGGTACAAAAATAACAATAAGGTGGTTACAATAACAAAAATAAGGGACTATACTAGTAATATAGGGACCTAACATTTATCTTGCCCTCCATCACTACTTCTCTCATAGTTCATAGGATTAGGACTATGTCGAAATTCTGACTCTTGATTTATTGGAAATTATTCATCCTCACCTTCATCACTACTACTCTCATAGTCCATATGATTATGACTAAGTGGAAATTGAGACTCTCAATTTATTATAAATTATTCATCCTTCCCTTCATCACTGCTACTCTCAAAGTCCATAGGGTTAGGAATAAGTGGAAAATGTGACTCTTTATTTACTTAAATTGTTTCATCCTGTCATCCATCACTATTGCTCTCATAGTCCTTAGGATTAGGACTATGTGGAAAATGTGATTCTCTATCCACTGAAAATTATACATCCTTCCATTCACCATAATTTCTCTCATAGTCCTTAGGATTAGGACTAAGTGGCAAATGTGACTCTCTATCCAATGAAAATTCTACATCCCGCCATTCATCACTATTTCTCTCATAGTCCTTAGGATTAGGAGTAGGTGGCAAACGCGACTCTCTATCCATTTAAGATTCTATACCCTACCATTCATCATTATGGCTATCAAATTCCTTAGGATTAGGACTATGTGGAAAATGTGTGTTTCTATTCACTGAAAATTCTTCATCTTGCCATTCATCATTATTTCTCTCAAAGTACTTAGGATTAAGACTAAGTGGAAACTGTGAGTTTCTATTTTTTTGAAACTCTTCATCTTGGCCTTTGTCACTGTTTCTCTCATAGTCCAGAGGATTAGTACTAAGTGAAAATTTTGACTCTCTATTTATTTTAAATTCTTCATATTCCTGCCCTTTGTCATTGTTTATCTCGTTATATTCATAAATATGAATAGAGTTGTTATGTGACAAAGATGTTGATGCTTCAAAAAACGAAACTTCAGTATCAGAGGAATCCATAACATTTAAAAAAAAGATGTTGAATGATGAAAATGATCTCTCTCCCAATGATAATATATAGCTGAAAGAATTAAATTTTCCCTCCAAAATTTCCCCCTAAAATTTTTCGCCAAAAATTTTCTACTAAAATATTATCTTGAATATTGAACCTAATTTCGATTTAAATTTCCTACATATTTTTCTTCTAATATTTTTAACGAAATTAAAATAATATTAAATAATTATATAACATTTAATTGATTATAAATTTTATTTTTTTAATATTCATTATAGTTTTTATCCCACATTTACCCCCCGGAAAATAAATTCTGTAATTTCCACTTTATAAGAACTTTCATTGTCACTATTCCTCACATCACATTAGGATTTCTCGAGGTTTTGTTTAAAAACATGGAATGATTTTATGGAGAAACAACATTTTCAACGAGAGATTATCGCTTTTGAAAGGTTAGTTCCCCTTCTACTTGGACCATTTAATGAGGAATTTGATGAAATTTATTTATTGGAGGCCAACAAATAATTTTTTTAACATCAATATTATCATAGAAAACCAATTAAAATAAATTTATTATCTAAAATTTAAAAAACCCACATAGAGATGGTAAGTGGGCCCACCTGGGGTCGACACCTGGCCATAGCGGCCTAGGTGGGTGCACCCACTGGCCCCACGGGCAGGCATGGGACCTGATTCTCAGAATCGACCCACCTACCTACCTGGGGGATAGGTGGGCGCGCCCACCCAAGCCAGGGATGTTGTGCAGTGGGAAGATGTGCCCATGGGCGGGCATATGCTCGAGCCCAACGACAACCCTCATGCGTCATTGGGCTCGAGCAGATGCCCACCCGTGGGCGCACCAACCAGCAGCATGACGTCCCATAGTCGTTGTGGTATGGTCGGACATGCCCGCCCATGGGCATGTTTGCCTGTAACACAACACAACATCCGTGTTGTGGGCAGATGCACACACGAGCACCCCGTAGCACAGCGCGACATCCGTGCTGCAGGTGGATGCACCCACAGGCGGGCATCCATGCTGTAGACGAAAGCGTCCATGGGCAGGCATCTACCCAAGCCCAAGGGCGCCCATGATTCGACCCGCTGCCTAGCAAGAGGCTGATTATTCTGAGGATCAAACCCCTACCTGCTAGGCGGGCAGACTCTCAGGCCATTGGGCTCAGGTGAACTCTCGCTTGTGACCATGCTGTAGGCAAGCGTCTGCCTGAGCTCAACTGCTGCGCAACGTGTTGTGGGTGAATGCCCACCCACATCATGGCGCTATGGACGCATGTATGCAAGCGAACACGTCCACGGGCGGGTGTCCACTCGAGCCTAATGAATCGAGAGTCGTGCCCCTGCCTGGAAGGGGGGAAATTCTGGACTGATTCTCAGAATTGGCCCCAATTCTCATAATCCGCCCTCAAAATATTAAAAAATAAAAAAAATAAAAAAATCCAGGGGGTTGGTGAGATGATATGTAAAATTAAAACAATTTTTTTTTCGAGTGGGGTCAGGGAGAAAATGTAAAAAAAAAAAAAAAAATTTAAAGGAACTTGTTTTAAATTCATGCTGGCTGATTCTCGCCCCCAAATAAAATAAAATAAAAAATTAATTTTTTTTCCAGGGGAGTTGGGGAGATGACATGTAAGAAAATTAATTTTTTTTTTCTAGTTGGGGTCAATGATAAAATGTGTGTGTATATATATATATATATATATATATATATATATATATATATATATATATATATATATCTATCTATCTATATATATATATTTTTTAAAGGAACTGGTTTTATATTTTGGTATTTTGGATTAATCTAAATGGACACTAGATGTGGACGTGATGTACATGTTTATGGTGTGTTTTATTTATTTATTTTTCTTCTTTTGTCTTATTTACGAAATATTTTTTTTATTTTGTGATTTACTAATTTATATGTAGATATATATGTTTGCGGGAAAATATTATCAAGGAAGGTTTCTGTGAATCTTTCTAGACGAAAGTCGATAATTGCATCATGTAAAGCTGCAGGTGGGACCTCAAAAAATACAACTGAATGAATTCCACCTCAGTTAATTACTGAAAATGTAGGAGATGTCACTACAAAAGAAAAGAAATTGGTTTCATACTGGAATAAATTAAAAGAAGTGAATCGTACAAAATATGCATGGTTTCTGAAAGATATGGATGGCAAAACTCTGTAATTATATATATATATTCTAGTAAAAATTTTGATGCTGCAATTTATGAGCTGGTTGGAAAAGTACTAGAACTATATATTTTTCTGAATACTGAAAATGTTTATGTACTTTCAAAACCTCCCAAGTCACATGATAAGCTTAAATATCATTTTACATTGGTGATGTATAACACGAGGAAAGATTCTTCAAGGATATGAAAACAAATCATACATAATATTACACAGAAGGTTGTAAGTATTTTTATTTCATTAGAGTAAATTTCATCCTAAAAGTGCCCATGAAATTTTCATGAAATTTTCATGACATAATATGTAAACCAATAAAAATGCTTTAACTTTAAAAAGAGGCACATGTAAATATTTTGGAGGGAAAAGAAAATAAATATATATTTTTTAATTGTATTTTTGGCTTATCGCCTTATAGGTTTACCCAAATTTCAAGTTGAGACACTCATTAGATGCGGAATTAAATTCCACATCCAACGAGTACCCATTATGCATACTTTTGAGAAGACCCGCCTTGATAAAAATTGCAAGTACATTAAAAAGACTTGTTTTAACACGTTTTTAAGGTATCTACAATTTTTATTAATGCAGGTATTCTCAAAAGTATGTATAATTTGTACTCATTAGATGTGGAATTTAATTTTGCATCTAATGAGTCCCTAAACTTGAAATTTGAGTAAACCTATAAGGAGAGAAGCCAAAAATACAACTAAAAAAAGTAGTTTTCTAATTTTCTCTCTAAAATTCACCACTCTTATTTTATTAATTTAAAAAATATTTTATTAATTTTCCTTAAGAGGCCACTTTTATGCTGAAATTTCCTCTAAAGGTACTTATGTGTTTTGTTTTATTCTAATTGTATCATTATATTTTTAATAACTTAGTTATTATTGACATATTATATTTTGTTTGACATGATTTTGCTGAGAACATTTCGAACATGTTGGGGGGAATCTATTATATAGAGCGAGATAATATAAATTTTGTCGCAATTTTCCATGAACAGGAAGAAGAAGATATGGGAAATAAGCAAACAAAAATACTTCATGATGCTACAAGACTATATCAACAGGATCAATCTAGTAAAGGTAGACATGTTACTTTTGAAAATGAGGAAGTTGAAGTTGAAGCTGAAGATGAAGAATGTGTTGCCATTACTAAGGATTGGATTGGAATCGACGATAGAATGGAGAAGAGCCATAAAAAAACAAGAACAAAAATTCACAAGAATGGTCACCCTTCTAGTTGATGATGAGGAAATAGCTTCGGTTGAAGAAAATATCATAACTAACAGGAGGAAGAAACAAAAAAACTCTCATTCTGAAAAAAATCATGGACAAAAGTGAAGGTCCTAGTGAAAACTCAAAAGGATGCAGGGAAATCATTATACCAGGAGTTGATTTAGAGGATGGCGTTATTAAAACAGAAAAAATTCCATAAGACATCATTTTACAAAGACAAATTTAATTGAGGGTGGTCATGCATTTCAACTTATTTTCATTCAAGTCTACAAGTCAGATGAAGGACAGATCAAATATCAAGTTAGAAAGCCACACCACTTGCATGTTCACAATTTGAAAACACTGATGAGGTACAACCCTTTTGCACATGTGGTTGATTATGTACTTGTTGATCCAATTCAGGTTTCTAACGAAGAACCATTTGACAAGTCAAAATGTTTTTAATACAAATATTATGTACTTGGGGGCAACCATTCTGTAGAAACTTAAAGGAAATTGATGGAGGAATATCGCAATAACCCGCATTTTGAAAAAATGAAATGTATCATTTATGATGGTTTAAAAGATACATAAACAAAGTTATTGGAATGGGATCATAATTCAGATAATGAGTATATGATGTCTACGACTTTCATCCAAAGGGTAAGATTTATTGATAGTGAATTTGAAGAAAAATGTGGTGGGGATCAGACAAAGGTTGATCATGCATTTCAGAAGGAACGTTGTATGGAAATAAGTTATTAAATTAAAGAAAAAATAAATTCAAAATGTGGAAAAGTAAATTTTGAAATATTCAAAGGTACGGATAACATTTTCTAATTGGTATTTAGAACTGGATAGATATGGTAATTGATTGATCATATTTTTGAGTTATGGGAGAATGTTGGCATAAAAAGTGAGAAGGTCAAAAATTCTGAACCATTGATATGTACCACCAGTAAATCAGGTCCCGAAATGAAGCTACTTCCAGAAGATATGACTATCACACCTTGGAGATCAATGCAAGGAGTGAAGGATGAAAAACTTTTCAAAACAATATCATCTTGTGTAATTTCGGGAGAATTATCAATGGAGGAAATGTATGAGGAATTTCTAAAGTAAGTTTGTTATTTTTACTTATTTCTAGATTACAAGTTTGTACTCAATATAATATGTTATTGTTGGTAGTATTTGTTATACATATCACTATATTAACATTTTTTCCTTTATTTATTCAGTCACAAGGTTCATATGAGAATACAAGAACAAATGGTCAAATTGTTGAATTAATATAGTTGGGATGATGTTGTACGCAACTACCCAGATTGAAGTTCTACATCAGTGCTAAAATATATTTATCTTGCATTTCAAAAGTATGTTGATTAATACATTCATTTCTATTCATATGTATATTATTTTTATTTTATAGCTTATACATATATTTGTTTATTTTATTAAAGATGAAGAAGGATGCAAATGGAGCACTAGATAGTTTCAAAAGCTTTTTTGAAAAAATTCAAATCGAAAAGATGAGAAAAACATCGTCTTAGTGATGTTGAACTTGATCCCAATCTTAACAATTTCATTTGGAATGGGCTCCACACTATCGAATATCAAATAATATCAGGTTATTGTGAAGACATTGAAAAAATCATTCCTAAAAGGGATTTCTCCTTAGTTATTGCAGATATTCCTCATGGTTTCAATATCCCAAACATTTGAATATGATAGTGACCCTTATACTTATCAAGCTTTTAGTAAAGTGGTTACGGGATTTCTAGAAGTCACAACATCACCATTTTGGAGATTTGTGACATTTCATTCAGACAAACAATTGAGGCTGTTATTATCAAGCTTCAAGGGAAAATCATAGTCAAGGATGCAACTTACATGGTAAGATGTTGAAATTGTATGATTGATTAATGTTAAAAAATCATTTATGTACAAGTTAATTGAACTTTTACTATTTCATGTTACAGGAAAAAGTTAAATCTTATTTGTTGCGGAAATCAACCAATTATAAGTGACTGTGAGTTCATTCATGTCGAAAGTTGGACAAAGGATGATAGTTATAAGTCTATTCTTTTCAATCAAGTAGATGGAAAGAGTCATAGCCAAGTACTCGTACATGATGTTGTTGTAAAAAAACTAACATATGAAGATAAAGAAGCAAAATGAGATATAGTTAACATATATCAAAAATCACAATCATTGATTAACTATCTTTTATATTTATGTTCAAATGAAGGAGACTGGGTTTTGGATTTATTTTCAGGCTCAGGTAAGTTTTATTATATAGAAATAAATTTCACTATTTTATTTTTTAATTTTTTTGTGTGTATACTAATTTACTAAATTTTTTCTTTGTACTTGATAATTAGGTACAACACTAGCATGTTGTTTACAAAAAGGAAGAAATTACATTTCCATTGTGAAAGACCCGGTACAATGCAAATTTATTCACCAAAGAATTAATGCTTTTCAATTTATGCCACATGCAATGCAAGAAGTTGGTTTGAGGGAAGTGGATTTTAATGAATCTCGTTTCACAAAAAAATCAAAGGAACCTCAACCACCATTAGATGGAATGATTGGAAAGGCATACTTGGGACATTTGTAGATATCAAAGATCCATCAGAAGAGGAAAATTATCAAACTAAAGCCAATAATGAAAATATTGTGGATGAAGACAATAATGAAACTCTTGAAGAGAAGAGTTCGGGTTACGTGATATTGTTGATTAAATTTTAGTTAAGCTTCTGAACGAAGCTCATTTTTTGTAACTATTAATAAGTTATACTTGTAATGTTTTGACTTTGACATTTTATGAGAATAATAAGTATTAAATTGTTGTTATTATGTGTAGTATTTGTATAATGTAATTTTCACTTCATTTTTAATGTGAATCATTTAATTTTTGAAAAAAAAACTGTTATTATTATTATTTTTTGACATAAAACTCATAAAAATTGCTAATTTTTATACTTTTTGTTAATTTTTTCCTATAAAAATGATTTATTTGACATGTCACTTTTAGCAAAAATGACTCAAAATGTGTATTTTTTCAGTTATATATGTGTGTGTGTGTATATATATATATATTCAAAATGTGTATTTTTATGTAAATTATTAAAAATTATTGCTTTTTTAGTGACAATTATTTCATGTGCACTGAAATATTATTTAAAAATATATAATTAGATGAAATATCGAAACTTTAAAATTTTGGCCTTTTTTTTAACAATGCAAAAAATCAAATATCTCACTACAAAAAAAAAAAAATTTGAAAACAAAAAAAATACCTGAAAAAACACTTTAAAAAAATATGTAAGTGAAGAGGAAGAAGACGAGTACTTCAGAAATTGTTAAATTTAGAAAATAATTATTAGAATTTAATACATTAGAAAATTTAAATTAAAAAATAAGTCTTCTAAAAAAAGCGGATGATGCTGGCATCGAGACTTTTTAAAATCAACATAAAAATCACTAACATTTTAAAAATAATGTTTATAATTGGTACATAAGAAAATTTAATATGTCAAAAACATGCTAAAATAAATTAAGAGTATTTCGAATCAACACTTTTCAAAATCGGACAATTTTTTTCTACTTAAAAAAAGTGGGTACTCGTTTCCGTTCCCGTTTAAAAGTTTATGTTGTTGGAAGTTATCACATTCTGAAGTTTTTGGAAAACAACAAAGAAGTAAACTTGCAAAGTTGACTACCCAGACCATACACTAATGTGGCGCTGATGTTATTAAGCTGAATGGGTTGTATGGATGACATTTATGCCAATCCCATGAGGGCATGTGGTACATGGTTATTGGATGTACGTTTGATGTGGTGGGCCAATCATAGACCACCATGTGGGAAAATAAGAGGGCACCACATTGATCTATGTGGATATTTGTGGCCACCCACCTATTATACCTATACCTCTAGTCGGTTTCATTAGTTTCCTTATTTATAGAAACATTTACTATTTTTAGCAGTTTTTCGGGTCCTAAACTTATGGAGCCATTTTGACCCCCTAAACAATGCTTCTCGAGGTCCGCATTAGTCCAATAACCGTATTAAAGGGCCCATGGAAAATCTCGTAGTACTCGTAGAGATACTTCAGATGATATATCATATGCGCCAAACGAAGATAATATGACCAAGTTACGACCCTGGGAAGTTGGTTGCCCAGTTAACCCCAACGGGGTCCACAAATTCTTGGTGTTCCATCTCCTAGGGTTATGGTTTTGGTTGCTTGGGGTTTTCCCATGTTGTTCAATAATAAAAAGGCTCTTGAGCCTCATTTTAATGTAGTTGAGAGGCATGTAGTTGCCACATCTCTTCTCATATATAAGATACCATCGCCCAAGCTAGTTTATTTCCATTTTGTCTGTAAGCGTATTTCAGTTATTTGATATTAATGAAATGAAATTTTATTTATGTTGCATCTATGTGTTTATGGTTATTTCTATATTTTATTTCATTCTTGCATAAATCTGAATCAGTTGTATTAGAGCGGTATGCTCTTTCTTGATCTTTATTTTCTTGTCCCCAATGAGATTGAGCTATAAAGAGTTAGGGCTTGATCTGGTTGAACCTTTGCAAGATTGGCCTTGCAAACCCCAACAGCCTCCCATGGCAGAAGAAAATAAATACGAGGGAGTAGGAGATCCTATAAAAATATTTCTCGAGGATGCCCTCAAAAAATAAAGGAATGCGATGATGGATAGCTTTGCGCAAATCCATCGATGGCTACCCACTAGTGACACATCTTCATATGGCAGTCACTATGGAGGTGCCACTCCTTTTAAGTGAATATTAACTTCAAGATTCCCATATTTGATGGTCAAATAGATGCAGACACCATAGATAGATGGTTGAATCTATTATAAGGTTATTTTTTAGTTCATGACTTTTCCAATCCGGAAAATATTACTTTTGCACTACTCAAAGCCACCCCCCATGTCAAGGACTAGTGGGAAACCGAACATTAGCAAAGGGACTGGAGGGAATCCTCCCTGTTCTCTATTGCTCTAACTTGTTCTAACTGATATATGAGCTAGTGAGATGTCTAGTGAATTAAATTTGATTTAATTCACATGTAGTGATCAATCAAATAAATGATAATTCACTCTAAATAGTTGTTTCATGTCAGTTCTACAGAAGGCCCGGTTGATATTGGAGTTAAAGGGTAGTAAACTATCATTTGTATAATTAGAAAATTGTACATGCCATGCATGGGGTCATTAGGATGCCTTGGATGTATTGCAAAATCAATTAGTCAGAATTTCCTGATTAATAGGGGCTCAATTCCCTCATGAATTCGTGAGAAAGCCTCATCAAACAAGGGCAAGGAATTTGTTAAGTATTGGAGAAAACCTGCTCAGATTAGAATGAGATAGCCAGAGATAGTACAAAGAGCTCTGAAGTTTGAGAGAATAATTGTACTGTTTCATATTATTGACTTAATTCAATATACAAATAATGGAGTTTTTATTTGAGGCTTTCCCCATATTAATATTTGTGCTGTGTTATTGAAATTCTTTCTCTTTCTTTTTCATGTGATTCTGCGATCACAATTGGTTTCCAAAATGTATAGAATAGATTCAAGTATTTCTTTTTTAGCATATTACAAGATGATTTGAATCTATTTATATTTTCTAAAAATAAAGCCAAAAAAATTATCTATGGAGCAATGAGAGCTGAGAATTGGTATAAAGGAAAATCATAGATAATTTCCTTGATAATAAGAACACACCCAATAAGGTTGAGTCCTTGATCTCATTAGAAGAAAATTTTCCTTTAAATTTTTCTATGACCCATTCACATGTTTGAGATGAATGCAATTTTAGGCACCTTGGAATTCCTAGATATTCAAATTCCTTCCATGATTCAACACTCTCAAATCTCAATATTATTCCAAATTGTATTTTCTTCTTTAATTATACATTCCATGTATAAATTTGATATTTTCTTAAGTTTGTTTGGCCTTTATAGGCTTCAAGAAAGGAATCAATTTTTTTCACTTTTTATCTATTATTGTGGAGGCACCCCTCAACAAGAGCTTGTCATCAACATATTGAGAGTGATTGATGTTTTTGATACCTTTGGAAAATCTAACTCCAAAAATTCTTGCCCAAATCCTTTCATATTTGGGTTTGCGACTAAGGAAATCTACCAAGATAATATATAAGAAAGGAGATATAGGTCAACCTTGAAAAATCCCTCGAAAGGCTTGAAAGAAACCAACCACTCTTCCATTAACCAAAAGGGAAATCCATCACACTTTAATACATTAAGAAACCCATCGAGTAAAATTGGCATCAAAGCCAAATTGTTTCATCACTTACTGTATCGAATGCATTTGTCACATCTAGTTTGATGATCATGCCTTTGTCTTTCTGATTTTGGATAGAGTTGATTGACTCTTGAACTCAGATGATATTATCAAATATTTTTCTTTAATGAAAGAATCCTCTTTAATTTTGGGAGATAATTTTGGGTAGACTATGCATAAGCCTTTTGGACAAAATATTTAAAAGATACATTATAGACTGATATCGGTTAGAACCTTGAAAATGAAGAAGGATTTAGATCTTTTGGAATCATGGCTAAAAATAAAGAATTAATCCACCCCCATATAGTTGTTCTTTAATATATAACCCACAATTTTTCAAAAAGTAAATTTTATTACCTCCCAAAATTGTTGGTCAAAACCACGAGAGAATCCCTTTGGCCTTGGTGCTTTGTTTGGATTGAAGGAAAAGATAATTTGGCGGATTTATTTTTAGTGGGTTGTTTCGTGTGTGCATCATTATCCTACTATGAAATAGACTCGAGTATATGTTCCAACATTGATTGTTCTGCTTTAGGGTTTCCAAGCCTTGTGGCAATATACAAATCGCTAAAGTGATGAACTTCCTCCTCTTTGAGTGATGAAAAATATGAAATTTTTATACTTATTTCAAAAAAAAAAAAAAATTGTCTCCCAAAGGAACCCAACAACCCATCTGAAACATTACTAGTAGTAAACATCTGCGGTCTACGACCTATCCTCCTCTTCGTAAATTAGGTCACAACCAGGGAAATTTGAAACTTAGGTCTCTCACAAATTTAGTTGACCCCTGGGACCTTACAACAATCTCTTTAATATTTCTTTATAGACTGTATTTTTTTCTCACGTCTGAAAATATTAATATTTTTTTCCTCTTTGAGAGTTTAATAATAGGCTTTAAATTATTCTCTTTCATCCATTCCATATCTTAACCAAAATCCAATGATTTTTTTTTAAACTTGAATTTAAGTTGTTTAATCTGTAGAATTCCCTTAACCAAAATCCAATGAATATTTTTTAAATCTTGAATTTAAGTGCCTTGTGGGTTTTTTAGGTTGCTTGAAATTCTATTACCAGAAACACTGGTGACAAAGGATATTTCTTCTATAAAGTTAGATTAAGCCATTAAAAACTCACTCATAATAAATAAAATAATAAAATAAAAATACTCACTCATCTATAAAATAACAAAATAACATTCTTTTTCTTTTTTCTTTATCTTGACCTACGTGAATCTGAACTTTGAATCTCATAGTTTACATAATAAATCATATCAAGGCGATTGTCAATTAAGCTTCCCTAATGAATAAATAAATAAATTTATTTTTTAATTTTTACACAAAATTAAATTATTTATATATAAATATAATACTAATATTTAATTAAAATAAAGTTAATACAAATTTAAAAATAAATTAATAAATAATAAAATATACATAAAATATATAATCATGTTAATAAATTAATATACTAAAAAAATTATTTAATTGAAATAAAAAAGTATTATATACCTATTTAAACCAATATAATATACAAAATTACCATTAATAAACTAAACTACTTATATGCTTTTTGATTTCATCATAAATCTTCAAACCTATGATACAAATTGTATTTAAATAATGAATAAAAAAAACACTCACGGTAATGAATTAATTAATTATTAATAATAAAAAATAGTTGGTATAATTGGTTTTGATATATAGAGCGTACAAATTTAATTAGGCTATACATTTATATTCCAAAGAATTTTACAATATAAATAATTATAAAAATATCCATTCACATAATTACTATAACTTCAACATTTCTATCTAAATTCAGAGATCACCATTTTACCTTCTTATTTATCTCATGCTATTTTTAAATACAAAAGCACAATTATCGTATGTCTTGTATTTTAGCCAAGAATACAAAAACACATTTCTTATAGCTTAAGCATTTCTATCTCTAATTTCTAATTTCAGACATGGGAGAACTTTTTCGTACTTTGTATATTATATTAGAGTAGTATTAGAAATTTCCCCAAAAGGTGCAAGGAGAGGCTGATAGGATTGTTAAATTGGAATTGTTGAATTAGAAAAGTTGTACTTTGATTTGAATTAATAATTGTTGTATTAGATTTAGGTTTTTTAGCATGCTTTTGTTAAGTTAGTAATACACAATGAAAATGATGGTTTTTCCTTCACCTTCTCTTCCCCACCCTGACATTTTAAGTTATGGGTCACTTGGTCCTCTTGTAGATTGTGACATCTTCACCAATCAAATTACATGCCTCAACAAGCCAAAACAAGTTATGATGCAGAGTCTTGGCAAAAGTGTTGGATGATTGTTGATTTTGATATTGTGCTCCAGGGACCATAACTTATGAGCATTGATATAGTTCACTTCTTGGCTGCAACTATTTCCAATTGAAAACTTGGAAGCTGGCACTGCACTTTTGTTTTGTGAATGGAAGCTCTAGGGTGGAAGAGACATTATTGATGTCTAATTTTAATAGAGGTTTATATGAACTTGGAGATTTAATTCTGGAAGATCTCACAATAATCCACTCATCATGTGGCCTTGTGATCCAATCAGGTCGATTAGTAACATATTTAAATTTACACCAAAGTCTATTTGCATTCTCGCTCATTTGTGCTATTTCTTTTCGAAACCACTTGGATGCAACAACTTGCTCCTGCGAAATTTTTTCTAGATGGATCCTTCGAAAATTAATGGCTTTATTTCATAAAGGAGCTTTATATCAATGGTATCAGACTAAGCTCCTAACATGATCAGCTAGTTTGGATTTGGAAAACTTCTGCTGGAACTGTGAGTGCACAATTTGCATATGAATCCGTAATTGTTTCTTCAGTTGATCAGGATTCTGGTTGGTGATAGATTCTTTTTTGGATTTGAAACATTTTCAACAAATTGAAGTGTTTTTTCTGGTTGGCCATGTATAATAATTACTTTAGAAAATTTCTAGAAAAGAGGTTTCTCTATTCCAGACTTTTGTTGCCTCTATAAAATCCAAGAAGAATCAGTGAACCACCTTTTTGTCTATTATATGATTGCAAGGGAGACTTAGAAAACAATTTTACATGAACCAAAATCCAATTATGATCAGTCTTTTGGAGGATTCTCTTCTTCATTTTTCAAAGATGTCAACATTCTTGAATCCTCTCCCTATATTTGTATCTTGGGAAATCTGGCTGTTCAGAAACAAAGTTATTTTCAAAAAAATATTATATCAAAATTTTTCCATGATTGTGAATTTGTTCAAAGAATAAAACCTAAAGAAAAAGATGAAATTCCAAAAGGGATCACATTCCCTATTTTATGTCAAACATAAAATTTCAAAAATGGATCACATTCCCTATTTTATCTCAAAGTTGTCTAGTTGGTTTCTTCCATAGAGCTGCTCAAGAGGGAAGATTTGGAGAGGGGGCATAATTAAGCTATCAAGAGATATTTCTATTTCAATTCATTCCAAATTGGCATAGGGAGGGGATCTAATACAAAGGTTGAGCTAATAACCTATTGGGAACTAATGTTTCTTTCTGAAATGGAAAATGTTAAATGTATTCAGATTCTAGGTGATTCTAAATGTATAATAGATTGGATGGCAGGTAAAGCTCAGTTAAAAGTCTTGACCTTAACTCCTTGGAAAAATAAAATTGTGGAATTAAAGAGCAACATTATTGAAATGACCTTCAAGAATATCCACAGAAATCTTAATTCAACAACATAGATCCTCTCAAAAAGAAACCTTTCCATGGACACAAGTTTCATCTATTTTGAAGAATGGGTCAACAACATAGCTAATAGTCCCCATTTAATGGCTATCTACAAAACACATCTGTTTGATTTTCTTCTATTCAGTCTAACATAAAATTTCTTTTCCCTTCAAGTTTCCTATGTTCTTTCCTCAGTTTGGGGATGTTAGTGAAAATAAAATTCATTCATATATATTCCTTTATATCTTCTTAGAGGGCTGGCTGTTTTCCATCATGCTTTTCTGATAACATCTTTGATTTGCTTTGTCATTTTTTTGTTTTAATGTTTTCACATCTTCCATTTCAGAAAAACCTATTTATTTTCTCATAGCTCAGTTTGGGGATGTTAGTGAAAATCAAATTCATTTAGATCCATTCCTTTATATCTTCTTGGATGGGTACCTGTTGTCCATCATGTTTTTCTGATATCATTTGTTTTCACTTTCAGTTGTTTAACAATGTATTTGATTTTCTTTGTTATTACGTTGTTTTACTGCTATCACATTTGCCATTCACCAATAATGTGTTTCTTTCCTCATAGTTGCCCTGCTTAATTATATAGGTGATATAGTATGTATTTTTTTTTTCTTATCAAGTTATAAAGTTAAAATAAAAACCAAACACTAATCTATAATTTAGGAATCTGCATGGCTTATTAAAATGTATCTTTGGTCTATAAAGCATTATTCATCATCAAATATTTATCATTATGATCTTCTTATAACTATAAAACTGATTTTCCTTAGGAATCTACATAGCTTATTAAAATGTATCTTTGGTTTATAAATCATTATTCATCATCAAATATTTATCATTATGATCTTCTTATAAGTATAAAACTGATTTTCCTTAGGAATATACATGGCTTATTAAAATGTATCTTTGGTCTATAAAGCATTATTCATCATCAAATATTTATCTTTATGATCTTCTTATAAGTATAAAACTGATTTTCCTTTTCAAACCTCAAACTACCTTTCCATTTCAAGCATTGAGTATGAAATTCTCTAAGCGCTATTACAAAATTCCTTCCTATGACTATAATAACATTAACTTTCCAATTCAAACCATTTCAAGCCTCTATTATAATATTATCTTAGCGTTATTACAAAAATTCCTTCCTACGAGTATAACACTATCTTTCCAATTAATTTGCATCAGGGGAGATTAATTTGGTCCTATATTGACTCTATTTTTAAAAATTTAAAAAAAATGTTTTAATTTTAAAAGTTTAAGTTAAATTTTCAATTACAAATTTCAGTTTTTTTTAAATATTTTGTTTGGATCATAATGGAAAAATATATATTTAAATTTTGAGAGAGGTCACTCTTAAAAATTGTTAACTAATCTATTTCACTTTTTTTGGTTACCAAAAAATACCTATATGTGCCATATCTAACTCTCTAAATATAATTAAGGAAATAGGGTATGAAATATTTTTCATTAATACATTTTTTTATGCACAATTATAAATTTCTTTATGTAACTATAGATGCTTTCCACTTTTCCAAAATTAATTAATAATTCTATTCTTGCTTAATACTAAATTATGGACATTTTCGAGCTTAACCTAGGTGCAGGCGCAGCCACCTGCCCTCGCTCCTTTTCTTCAACAGCCTCTGATGCTCGTCCGCGACCGCATGGCCCCTCCGGAGGACATCCCAGAGGCGGCTCCCCCTCCTGATCACGCCCTGGCATTCTCGGCATTGATCAGCTCTCTGAACCCGCCTCAAGCAAGGCCTGCAATATCTAAGTTCATTAAAAAACTGGATGGGATTCAAGATGTCTCTCTCCCTCCTACAATCCCTCGAATGGTTTCCCTCTCTCTTGCTGAGAAAGGCCTTATTGGGAAATTTACTGGTCTCTAGCCCTTGCCGAAGGCTGTCCAAAAATGGGTAGAGCACAACTAAATGGACACGATTAATGGGAAAATCTCAATCAGATTCTGTGGCAGAGGCTATTATACATTCCATTTTTAGACCAACGAGGAAAAATATCTCATATTCAGGAATGGCCCATACTTCATGGACACCAGAGGGCTTTATCTAAACAAATGGACTCTTTATTTCGACCTAGAACTCAATGTTCCCAATGTTTTCCTTGTTTGGGTCCATTTCCCTCACCTCCCTCTTCACTGCTGGGGAGAGGATTCGGTAAGATCCATTGGTAATGTCGTAGGAAATTTTATTGATAGAAGCGAGACGAAGGACAACATGTAAGCCTGTGCAAGAATCTGTGTATAGGTTGATCTAGGAAAGGGACTTCCAGAGGAAATTAAGCTAAAAGTGGACAACTAGACACATATACATCAACTAGACTATGAATCCCCTTCAAGTGTAAGTTGTGACATGAATACGACCATTTCGCTAATAGATGTGCAAAATTTATTGAAGTTGAAAATACAGATTGTGAAACTCAATGGGAAGTCATTAGAAAGAAAAAGACAACACCAAAATCTAATATCTCTGGTGCCTCAGCCACCCACCAGCCCTCTCAATCTATCAATCCCCCCATTCACCCACACCTGGAACCCTACTTATCTTCTCTTCATAACCCTGACCCTCCTCTTAACCCTCCCTCAGCTCCTGATCCTCCTTTTACCTCCCCCAATCATTTTTCCTGCCTTTCCTCCTCTGAAGAGGATCCTCCTCAGCCATCCATCCCCTCCCCTCATCCTAACTCCCTTCTTCATCCATACCCTTCCAAGTCATGTCCCCCATCCTCTTCATCTGATCCCTCTTCAACTCGGATTGTCACCCAAAATGCAGCAAAAGAGTAGGGGGCTATTTTGGAAATCCTTAAAACGACAGGCCCAGGAAGAAAACCTTCCAAACACCATCGTGATGAAGAAACACAGAAGGATATTTCACTAGGTACTCAACACGCAATATATTCCTACATCGAATGACCTATAATCAAAGAATCCAATCAACATGAATTAGGAGGGAAGACAGGGTCACAACCTGCATTCCTAAAATAATGAAAGTTCTCACTTGGAACTATAGGGCACTAGGGCACCCCTCCAAAAACTCTGCCCTAAAAGACCTATTCAATCAAGAAAAGCGAGACATAGTCCTCCTTCAAGAAACCAACAAAGGAGAGACTGAAATGAGAAATATCATTAATAAAATTAGGAACAACACGGGTACTTTGGTAGAATCTAGAGGTGCCTCGGGAGGCATAGCAACCATATGGAATCATAACATTTGGAAGTAGACTGCAATTGTTAAGACTCATGAATGAATCAAAGTCATACTTCAGAACTTGCAAGAGGATGTCAAGACTACTGTTTATAACACTTATGGGCCAAACCACTACAGATGTAAAGAAGTTTGTTGGAATGCTATGAAAGCTGACATAGACAGTGAGGAAAATCCTAATGGCATCATTGGAGGGGATCTAAATCTGATCTTGCACGCTAATGAAAAAAGAGGAGGAAGTTTTAATCCTGATCCTGAAAGAGAGAAGTTGGAATCAATTATGCATGATCACAATTTGGTGGATATCATCCCCAAAAATCGAAAATTTATTTGGATAATCATAGAATTGGGGATGGAAATATTATGGAGAGGCTTGACTGCTTTCTTGTTGATGTTTCCCTCATCTCTCATTTTTCTGTTGCATCCTTTTCCATCTCGACTTGTTCTACCTCTTATCATTATCTTGTCTCCCTTACATTAGGAGATCAGTCTTCCTTGGGGCCCCTCCCCTTTCCATATAATCCGCTCTAGTGTGAATTCTCTAAAGCTTGACAGATTATGATCAGCTCTTGGTTACAACATGTTGAGGGCTCCCCTATTCATATTTGGGAATCTAAATTGAAACTGGTGCGCATAGAGCCAAAAGAGTGGGTCAAACCCCATTACAGTGAACAAGACAAAATAAAAAATGACATTAAGAGAATGCTTGAAATGGTTCAAACTGACATCGACATCCACGGAGTAAAAAAAGAAAATCAGGACCATGAAAAAGAGCTCTACATGAATTGGTATAAATCTAGCAGGAATGAAGAGGAAAAATTGAGGATTAAATCTTGAAATCTCTGGTTGTAGGCCGAGGACAAAAAACCTTTTTTTTCCATAAACAAGCCACAGTTAAAATGTCAAGGAACAACATCACAAAAATCACAAATGATGAAAGACCTAAGCACAAAGATCAAGAGGCTATCAAAACAATAGCATACAGCCACTACGAAAATATTTTAACCAAAAATGCAGAGCCAGAGGATTACAGTGATTTTTTGACTTATACCCCCAAGCTAATTACAAATGAAATCAATGCATCTCTCACCAGGGAAATTAAGGAGGCTGAAATTTTTAACGCAGTTTGGACCCTCCACCTCGACAAATCTATGGGTTTGGATGGTTTCTCCATAAGCTTCTACCAAACCTTTTGGGATGTCATCAAAAAATACCTCACCAAAATGATCCTTTGGGTTCAAAGAAAAAAGAAGGTTAGGGGATTCACTAACTCAAATTTCCTTGCCCTCATCCCCAAAGAAAACTTCCCCTCATCCTTTTCCAAATTCAGGCCTATCTCCCTTTGTGATTCTTCATATAAAATCATAACCAAAATCCTAGCTACCCGCCTCAAAACCCACCTCCCAAATATCATCTCTAAAAATCAAGGAGGATTCATCCCCCAAAGAAAAATAACTGACTCCATCCTTTTGCTCCAAGAATCCATTCATTCTAGGATGATGAGATCTGATAAATGATTTATCCTACAACTTGACCTAGCCAATGCATTTGATAGAGTGAGACACTCCTTCCTCCTCTTTGTCCTTCAGAAAATGGGATTTGAAGCAGACTTTATATCTCTCATCCAAAGTTGCATATCCAGCCCTTGGATATCCCCCTTAATCAATGGAAGACCTAGAAATTACTTCCAATATTCCTGAGGCCTTAGGAAAGGTTGTCCCCTCTCTCCCATCCTCTTCATTCTTATGGAAGAATCTTTCAACAGGGATTTGGATCATAAACGCAGAGCAAGGCTAATCACTGGCAACAAATTTAACAATGGAGTCAATAATATGAATCACTCTTAGTTTCTTTATGATACCCTCTTGATGGGTGGGGCCACCAACATCATTGTCCAGAGGTTCAAATTTCTTTTAAATTCATACATTACTGTGGACGACAGACAAACTATCACAAAAGTTGCATTTATGGGTGGAACGCAACTATCAACACTATCCACAACATAGCTCAAATTTTTGGGGTCTCGTACCAATGGAATTGGACCCATTTCAACTATATTGGCATGTATGTTAGTGTTGGACAGTTGAATACTGAGATCTGGAATCTCAGCATCGAGAAAATGAAAAATAAAGTTCAGCAATGGGGATCCTCTTGGCTCAACATGGCTGGGCGCATCATCCTCTTAAAATATGTTCTATCTTCCTTGCCTTTGTACCACTTTTCCCTTCTTCAGGCTCCCATCACCATCCAATAAAAAATAGAAGCTATCTTAAGACACTTCTTATGGAAAGGAGGGAAAAGTGAGAAGAACAAATTCAATTTGGTTAAATGGATATAGGTAAGGCAAAATCATGCAAATGGAGGATTGGAAATTCGCATTCCTACATTGTTGAACATTGTTTTTGGGGGAAAAATTGTATGGAGCCTTATAACGGGACATCAAACTTGGTGGAAGCAAGTGCTGGAGTCAAAATACCTCTCCACATCAAGGCAAAATCTCTTAGAACATACTATTCCTCACAGAGCTTGCACTAAAATATGGGCTCTCTCCAAAATTGTTATTCCTTTCATCATGAATAATATCTCCAAAATCCCTCATGGAGGATGGAGTGTAAAAATATGGGAAGATAAAATTATGGGGCAAACCCCTCTCTTAAACAACCCCAATACTCTTCACATTCAAAATTATCTCAGAAGCCAAGGGATCAATACATTGGACCAAATTTCCAGCTGTGAGGGGAATACCAACTTATGAAGGGTTGGACCTTTCCACTCATGCCTCCTCTCCTCGAAAATGACCAAAACATTTTGCAAGAAATTCTACATGGTGCTTCCCCTCTGAACAAACACTATCAAGACAAATCCAGATGGGATCTGTATGGTTCTTCTTATAGAATAAAAGTTGGGTATGATTCCCTTCTCAAATACCATTATCCCACTCCACCTTGGGCCATCTCGAAACAAATCTGGAAATCTAAAGCGCTTCCCAAAGTCAAAACTTCACTTGGATCCTGCTGAAAGGGAAGATTCTTACCTTTGAAAACTTAAAAAAAGACGTATCAGCTGCACTTCAAGATGTCCCCTCTGCCTTAAGGCTGAAGAGACTGCCTTCCATATCTTTTTTGGATGCCCCTTTGCCTCGTAGTGTTGGCTTTCTCTAATTGAATTCTCCCGGATTGATCTTGGTGCTATAAACTCAATCTCAGACCTAATCAAAAAATAGAAAAGAATTTACCCTTGGGGCAAAAAAATCAATTCGTTTACCAAAATAGTTTGGGATACTCTTCCCTATGGTTTTCTATGGAACATTTGGTTAATAAGGAACAAGGCTATTTTTCAAGAGCAGAGACCCTGCACAAGAAAAGCCCAGAGCAAGACTTGGTGTCTCAAATTTTCATTAGGGGAATTTTGAGGTCTAAAATGGGCCTCCTAAGAAAAATGTACAACAAAAATAAACTTTATAAGAATGAATAAGATTCAAGATGATGATGTCAACCATGGGGGTTGATTCCCCATTTTTTAATTAAAAGGGTAAAAAGATTAAAAAATAATAAAGTAAAAAAACTACCTTTTCATCTTGTATTTTCAATTTATCTCCCAAATGTTTTACTTAAATTTCGAGTGGGAGTACTTGTTGGATGAAAATTTTAATTCTTCATCCAAGGAGTACCCATGTCGCATATTTTCGATGGACCCTGCTACATAAAAAATGAGAAATACATGAAAAAACGTGATTACAATCATGTTTTTCATGTATTTCTCATTTTTCATGTAGAAGGATCCATCGAAAGTATGCAACATGAGTACTCCTTGGATGAGAAATTAAATTTTTCATCCAAAAAGTACTCCCACTCGAAATTTGAGTAAAAACTTTGGGAGATAAGTTCAAAATACAAGTTGAAAAGTAGTTTTTTCTTTTTTCCCTCTAAAATTTGATGATGTAATCAAATCTTAGTTTATTATTTCCACTATTATTTTATAATTTCCTTAGGAGGCCCATTTTAGACCTCAAAATTCCCCTAATGGAGACAATCCTTTCCAAAAACAACAACCATCTAAACTTTAGCAATCTGCAAGTTGAAGAAAGAAACTTTCTTGTTAAAGCTCTTGACGATCCTCTGAGGTTTAGAAAAAATCCATTCAATCGGCTTCCATACAATGAGTAGTGGAAGATTAGACTCAAAGAGTAAGAGTTCATTGAGTGGCTTGGTGGGATAAAAAGGCTAGCGTTATTCTTTGATGGCACTTCAAAAACAAACCCAGGTATTGCAGGGGCAGGAGGATATATAACGAATGAACAAGGTTGCATCGTGGCCACCTATGAATGGGGACTTGGTTGTATGTCCAATAACAGAGCTGAAGCCTATGCACTGTTGAAAGGTCTCGAGATTATTAAGAAACTCAAAATGATAAAATTCATGATATTCGGTGACTCAGCAATCATCATAAGCATGATGATAAATTCTACGTAGACCCCCAATATAGCTCTCAGCAGGCTAATTGATAGATGTCACATCCTGTGCAAGGAAACGAAAGACATCTCCTTCTTCCACATTCTCAGAAAAAAAAACAAGAAATCAGACATTTTGGCCAATAATCCCTATAAGATACCTGTTGGTCAACTTTTTCTTCAAGGAGCGACATCCTTTTCCCGTATGCCATGATTTCTTCTCCTTACAATATCTTTCCCTTCCTAAATCTCTCCCTTTTCATGACTCTATCAGGGCAGGTCTATTATTATCATTCCTTCCTCAGCGTTCTACCCGTGAACTTATTCCCTCGTGCTTCTCGTCCTACATCGCATCCAAATGTTGATTGCGACTGTGCGATCGCACTTCACCGTCATTCCTATCACCTCTTCATCCACCGCATTTCAATTCTCTCATAGCTCTTTTTTCCCTTTCCTTTTAAGTCTTTCTGCCCTTTTCTGCTGATTGTGATTTTGTGATGGCGCACCGCCTCTGTTAAGTCTCCCGTCGCTAATCCCTCTTCACTCCGTTTACCGTTATACTTTAAGACCTATCGCTATTTTTGACGACTGCGATGCCGCGATATGGCATATCGCAGTTTGCACTCTTTACCTTTTTCGCTTATCGCACTTTGTGGTTCTTTCCATTTCGCACTTCACAGCCTTTTTAATTTCACCTTTCGTAGTTCACTCTCTTTTCCCTTTTCATTTCACTTTTCGTTGTTTTCTCCTTTTCAATTTTCGCTCTTCCTCCCTATTTCCCCTCTTTCTCTTTGCTGCATATTTTCCAAATCTCCTTCTCCATTGTCCCTTCAGCACTTCATTTTCCTCATTAATGTTCCCACCTCCACCTTCTACAACACTTCATTTTCTGTAATAGTGTTTCTACCTCACCCCTTCAATCAAGGAGTGATGAGAAATGAAATCTTCTTTTATTTTTCCGACCTCCAAGCCGAGATGGAGCAGATAAGAGGAAATTTGAAGCTTAGGGAACAAAAATGTCAAGTGGGCATTGCTCTCCTCCGGCACCAGGCGCAATCTTTTAAGGAGTAGTTGAGCAACTCCTCTAACCGTCGTGCCCACATGAAAGAGTCAATGCAGATTCTGAAATATATGCTTAACAAGAGATCAGTGCCAAGTTCTATTTCAAGCAATGCTGCCATGGTCAATCTGGGAAAAAATCAAGACAACGCCGACTAATCCACATTCCTTCATCTTACTCTTTAGATTATGTCTTTTAAATTTTCTTTTACGCTCTCTTACTTTGTTAGAATATATCAAGATTTTGTCATGCAGTATAGTAGTAATAGTATTCACAAAGGAGTCTTGGTATTTTTCCACTTAACCCCTCCATGTTACTCTTCTCCAAAACTCGAATGTATCATGGAATTCTTTCCCCTCTTTTTTGAATACTAAATAGAAACCGATCTAGTTAAAAAAAAAAAAAAAAACTAAATTATGGACACGAAATTATGATCTATTAATATTTTCAAAAGGTTTTATCTCTTACCACATCATAATATATATAAGGAACACATCACTCCTTAAAAAGACAACGAATAAATGAAAATTTCTCATTTTCATTTTTCTTTTAATACTTACACTAACTCATATTTTAATGATAATATTGATTTTAAATGAAAAAATATACATTCCCTAATAAAATAGTATCACCAAAGTTTGCAAAACTTTATTTAACAAACACCTTATTAATTATAAATATTGTGGGATAATGTTGAGCATCAACTCTAGTTTTGATCACAATGAGTCAAATTATTCCTCTTTTTGAAAAATAACATGGATATTGACCATTATTGGAAAAAAAAGAGATAGCAAATCCAAAATGGAATTCGAACCGCGATGGTGCAGGAATCTGTGCTTTTAACCACTTCTCAAGGCTCTCTCACTGTAAATCATGAGTTGATTTGATTTTCAATTTGGGAGATGGAGGGGGGAGTGGAGAACTGGCGTGTTACATTGGTGATTTGATTTTCAATTTGGGAAATGGAGGGGAGAATGTAGAGCTGGAACTCCACTTTGGAGATTTAAAATTGACAAAGGTGGAGGATTTCATCATGTGAGTAATGGACGAGGAAGTGGCGCATTTCTACTCCTAGGAAGTCCACAAATCCAGATAGGAAGTGGAGACACACATGAGGAAAAAATAAATTCCGCATCCGTGGTTGAAAGAAATATGTGTGGACGGGAAAGAAGTGGGTGCTATCTTTCTCAACCTCAGCCAAGTCCATGACAGATGCAGAGCATAAGTCAGGTATGTCACGACCACCCATTTTTTGGGTAAGGGCATCGTCACTCAAGCTGTTAAATTGGCGGTGTCTGAAACATTTCAAGAGATGCTAGATCTGGAGAGGATTGAAGGGTTGGTCAAACCCCAAAATGTGGCTTCGCAAAGATTTTTGGAGAATGTTGGATTTTTTAAGGAATGGTTGATGTCCAGGTACTTGAATTTCAAGGGAAAAACCAGGGATTTCTTTGCCTATAGGATTCTCTCTACTGATTTTCCAATCATTTTTCTCCTTATGGAAGGTTAGAACCCCTACAACAATGGAGACCTTTAAAAAAATACAAAAAATCTTTACAAATAGCTCATAATCCTAGTAACCTATCTCAACCACCGCGTTTATTTTCTGACAACAACCATATATTAGTAAATGTTTTTTAGGTTGCGGATTGAGTTTGCAGGAAAGGAAATAACATAAATGAAGTTCTAAGTAGAGTACACTTTACCCATTCTGCAACAGATTAAATAATTAAAATTCAAACAGAAATTAATGCATGGTTAGTAAAAGCATATGCGAAAACATTTATTCCGTGAGTGTTCTTTACTTCACACAAGATTTGCAAGTTCATAAAATGATGTTTGCCCATCCTATGTATTAAATTTTTTCTGTCATGTATTAATGTCTTAGACATTTTTGTTTTGAATTAACAAGCAAGAATAGGTGGAATGAATTGTGGCAAATGCAAGTCTAGAAAGAAAAGGGGATAAAATCGTGGAGCAAATTTTGGTGGGTGCGTGAAAACAATAGTTACAGTTTTTTATTGTGTGTTATTCTGCAACTCTTGGTGAATGTAAATCTCATAATAATAGTTTTTTTACTGGTGAAGGAGTCACAATCTCCATATGAATTACTTCTAGTGTTTTTGAAATCATAATATAATGTTTGGTTATTCGTGACATGCTTCTGGAAAATTTCATGTAATTTTTTTACCAAAACTACTCTATTTTACTCCGTTTCAGAGTGAGTGAATTTGTTTGAAATATTTTCTCCATTATAGCTGTGCAATTCAACATGTTTTGATCTTCTCCACTCTGTATTGATAAGAGGACTCATATGATTTAATTTTCGAAACTATGTTGTTTTGTTTAAGACATCTCCGCAACTTTGTGTGAACTCTTTATATTGAGGAAAAATAATTTCCCTTGTGTCTTAAAATTTTTAACATGCTATCAGAGCAGGTTTAAAGTTTTACTACCGTAATTGTTTTTACTGAGGAGTTAAAATTTGTTCTGAAATATCTTTCATGGAGCGTATTCACCAATAGGGAGAAATTTTTTACATAGTAAGAAAGTTTTTCTTTACATGGTAAAAATGGTGGCAACAAGCACAAGCTTGACTAATTCACAAATACCTCAGTTTAATGGAAACAATTATGACTATTGGTCTATTAGAATGAAGCCTTTCTTTTCTTCTCAAGACATTTGGGAATTGGTGGAGAATGGTTTCCAAGAACCAGTCGATGCAGCAGCATAAATTGCTTTGACACAAGGAGAAAAGGAAGTTTTGAGGGATAACAGTAAGAAGGACTCCAAATCCCTCTTCTATATTTTTCAAGGAGTGCATGAAAGTATTTTTCCAAGGGTTGTTGTATCAATGAAGTCCAAGAAAGCATGGGACACCCTCCAGACATCCTACCAAGGCATGGCAAAGGTGAAGACAATGAAACTATAAACGTTGAGAAGAGATTTTGAGAAAAATTCTATGAAAGAGTCTGAGAATGTAGACTCATTTTTTACACAGGTAATTGGGTTGGTTACCCAAATCAAGACTCATGGTGAGACACTTTAAGGAAGGAGAATTGTTGAGAAAGTTTCAAGAAGTCTGCCAGCAGGATTTGATGCCATTGTTGTGGCAATAAAAGATAGAAAGGATCTCTCACAATTTTCAGTGGATGAGCTTCATGCATCAGTGATTTCTCATGAACACAGATTGAACAGAGGAACAGAATCCTCATTGGAGGATGCCATCAAGACACAAGTTTCATTTGGTCAAGGTAGAGGTCGAGGAAGATCAAATTATAGAGGAAGAGGTAGAAGCCTACACAGAGGTGGAAGAAGAAACCCTTCAAGTTCAAGTGGAAGGGGAAGCAATCAAAATTCAATTCAAGGCTCAAGTCATAATCAAGCACAAGGTCAGAGGTATGATAAATCTCAAGTTCAATGTTATTACTGTAATAATTATGGTCATTATGAAAATGAATGTAGAAATAAGCAATATGACATAAGTAACAAACCAAGTGAAAATTTCATAAAGGAAAATCAAAACCATGATAACATGTTTTTAGCTTGTAATGTAGTAGAAGAAAAACAAGGGGATTTATGGTTTCTTGATTTAGGGTGTAGCAACCACATGACTAGGAACATAGAAAATTTTTTCCAATCTAGATGAAAGTGTAAAATATGAAGTGGCATTAGGAACTGATAGAAAAGTCTCTGTCATGGGAAAAGAAAGAGTCGAAATTATAACAAAGAAGGGAGAGATGAAATAGATTTCAGATGTTCATTTTGTCCCTAGCTTGAAACATAACCTCATAAGCATTGGAAAACTCATGCAAAAAAGATACAATGTATTTTTCAAAAACGATATGAACACAATTTTGGATAAGTCGCCAAGTCTACAACTGATTGCAAAATTTTAGATGAAAAACAATAGAATGTTTCCTCTCAAGCTAAGGTAACATTTGAAGGGAGAAGGTGCTCAAGCACAACTATCAATGAATTCACAAGAGAATGAAAGAAAAGTTGCAGCTGTCACACAAGTAGACTATCAAGCAGAGATCAAAGATGAAAATTGGTTATGGCATTTGAGGTGTGTTCAGCTCAACTTTGGAGGCTTGAATTTCCTGCATAGGAAATGTATGGTGAAGGGATTTCCACTCATAGACAAACTAGACAGCCTATGTGAAGGATGTATATTAGGAAAACAACATAGAGAATCATTTCCAGCAGGATATTAAATAAAGTAAAAAGCACCTTTGGAGATTTTTCATTTAGATTTATGTGGACCAATGTAAACACCATCAATTGGGGGCAACTATTGTATTTTTACCTTCATATATGACTACACAAGGAAGACGTGGGTCTACTTCATAAAACATAAAAGTGAATTTCTTCAACACTTCCATTAATACAAAGCTCTTGCTAAGAAGCAAAGTGGACACTACATCAAAGTGTTGACGACTGACAGAGGCAGCGAATACATCAGAAGTGACTTGATAGGTTTTTACAGGGAGCATGGAGTTCTCAAGCAACTTACAACAAGGTTATAGACACCTCAAAAAAATGGTGTCGCGGAAAGGAAGAATAGGACCATTATGGAAATGGAAAGGATTATGTTGAAGGCAAAGCATTTTATAGATGATTATTGGGCTGAAGCTATCATGTGTGCAGTGTATATCATTAATAGGTGTCCAACGAAAATTTTATGAATATAGTTTTGGAAGAGGCATGGAGTGGAAGAAAGCATAGTGTCACTCACATGAGAGTGTTTCGATGTGTGGTGTATGCACATGTCCTGAAAAAGTTGATGATATGAATGGAAATATTAGTTATTCTATTCTAAGATCCTATTCAAAATATAAATATTTGTGACTAAGTTTTTTCCTCCAAATGGAAAGTAGAAGTAGGTGGTTTTATGTGTTTTTTTTAATTTATGTTCATGAATTATTTTACATGAAATCAAACATAAACTGGAAGCATGTAATCAACCGTCTTACACCGGCCATTGTTTAATGAGTTCACCCCTCCTGGGCTACATCTCCTTGGATCAACTCTAATGGCATGATACCTTCTCATTATGCTCAATGATTTGTAAAGAGGGGTACAACAAATGTTGAACAAAGGAATTATTAGTTTCTCCTAAAAAGAAACATACTGCTACAAGAACATCATACCATGAGAATTTTAACCTTCAGTTGAGAATGTAAGCAACAATATGCATCTACATTAAGATCCTAAACTTCAACTTCAAAGAGCTACAATTGCACCACAAAACACCTTCTAGTACATGAACAAATCTCTCCTTCAAAGACATAAAGAGGAAATAATAATGAAAATTTATAGCTCTAATGTAATTGTTGTTTCAGAGAGAATATGGAGAATAGACAACCCCTGCAAGGCCATACTCATCATCAAACATCTATGTAAGCTATTTCAACACCATGGTTGATCCTGGCATCCTTGGGCTTCAACCTGCAAAAAATCCTATCTAGAGTGCTCTATAGATCCTAAGACTTGTTCCATTGAGTCCAGAATAGTAAAAAAATATACCTTAGCCTCTTTTTGCATCCAATTTTGTAGAAAACTGAACGTGTTATGACCTCTCCTAGTTTTCCCACCATTCACTCCACAAATTGCCGAAAATATGGGCCAGTCCTACAAATCCACATAGAATTTGGAAAATTGTCCTACAATTTCGCCGACTACACGACGCAAATTGTGGGATGGTTAATTTCATTAATACCGCCCATCATCTGAATTAGGCGTTAATTAATCCCGATTAGGAATTTAGTTGTGCATTTAAGGGTTATCACCCCCTACGCTACACCCTCAGTCCTGGGTTACGATTGTATGTGAATTTGTGTTCGGGGCTCGCCCCCACTCTCCCCAATGGAAGAAACTAAAAAATTTAAATATATGCAACATTGTAAATGGTTAAGTAACAATGCATAGGTGAGTTGGTAGTGGTGTAGGTTTTTTCGGTGGAGGTCTTGAGTTCGACCCCCGCCCAGTCCACCCGGTCCATAAATACAAAATTTTACCATACCATGAGGGGGACACATGGTGGCCCCATGTTGAGCCACTTGCCTCCTCCTCATTGGTCTTTCCAACAACCAACAATAACATGCCATGACACACCAACCACACCATGCCACTTGGAAACCCACTATTCGATGGTGAGATACATTGACTAGCTCATTGACCTGCCCAATCAGAATTCCACGTCAACAGTACGGACTGCTCACTAGGCTCCATTGTCTACACAATTTTTTTCCAAATTCGCCTGTTTAGGAAAAAGAATAGAGCGAGATATCTTGAGCATACGATATCAGTTTTTCGCGCAACGAGTTGGGTCGGAATCAGGAAGACGAGATCTACGTGGTCGTTTACATTCCACATTGATCCAACAACTTTGAATATTGAGCAAAATTTTAGCTCTTGATCACTCTTCCCCACTGAAAAAATTTTGGACCCTAAAAGCTCACATTGATTCATTCAGCTTATGAAGGTTCAATTCGTCCATTCTTCCAAACTCGATCAAATCGATGCTTTTCGTGCCTTGACTTGTACTTGTCTAGGCTTTTTTTCAAGCTGATCTTGGAATACAA
This sequence comes from Pinus albicaulis, assembly GCA_034641835.2. NCBI lineage: Eukaryota > Viridiplantae > Streptophyta > Pinopsida > Pinales > Pinaceae > Pinus > Pinus albicaulis. The sequence goes on from CM076575.1 coordinate 1,815,250,521, forward strand.
ACTATTTGAATTCTAGTTCAATGTTCTTATTTTCTTGTCCATGTCGCTATGGTCATGCACAACGACATCATTCTGAAGAATAATTCTCAAGGCGATCTTCTACAAAATACTCATCAAGGATAAGGCCCCAAAAAGAAACTACGACAATTAAACTAACAAGTTCCACTACTTGGTTTACTTGACTCAAGCTTGAATGTACATCTTGAAAGTATGCATATTGTTGAACATAATTTCATGTAAAACAAAATGACGCTTGAGTACAATAATTAGACAAATCATTAGGGGAATTTTGAGGTCTAAAATGGCCCTCCTAAGGAAAATATGAAATAATAGTGGAAATAATAATATAAGATTTGATTACATCATCAAATTTTACACGGAAAAAAGAAAAAAAACTACTTTTTTAACTCGTATTTTCAACTTATCTTCCAAAAATTTTACTCAAATTTCAAGCAGGAGTACTCATTGGATGCAAAATTTAATTCCTCGTCCAAGGATTACCCATGTTGCATACTATTGATGGATCATCCTACAGGAAAAATTAGAAAAACGTGAAAAACGTGATTGCAATCACGTTTTTTCATGTATATCTCATTTTTCGTGTAGCAAGGTCCATCAAAAGTATGCAACATGGGTACTCCTTCAATGAAGAATTAAATTTTGCATCCAACAATTATGCCCGCTCATAATTTGAGTAAAATATTTTTGAGATAAGTTGAAAATATGAGTTGAAAAAGTAGTTTTATTATTTTATTATTTTTACATGAATTTTACCCTTTGCCTAAAAAATATGGTCCATCCTCATATGTGGTTGACATCAGTTAACTTTGAACTCTATTAATTTCTAAAGTTTATTTTGGTTGTACATTTTTCTTAGGAGGCCCATTTTAGACCTCAAAATTCCCCTAATGAATATGCCTAGAAGGTATCAACAAACTTGTCTCTTATACCTTTTGACCAAGTGGAGTTGTTGACGAACACCCATGAAACAAAAGTGCCTTAATCTTTTTTTAAGTTTATAAGAGAAAAGAAAAGCTGAAATGATATTCTACTTCGAAGCATCGCCTGCCTCTTGTTGTTTTCCCACCCAATGGAAGACCTCTTCTCACATGTCAATGCATGTCAAGGAGCTCCTTCAACAACTCTTCCTTGATGAAAGCCACTCCTTTTGTGTCTCACAATACAATGCTTTTCATTCTTTTTGGTCACCAAAACCATAGGATCACTGCATGGTAGAAGAGATGGTCGAGTGACTCCATTGTTCAACAAATTTTGACTTTGCTTTGGTATTTATGCACTTTGAATTTTTGACATCCGATGTATGCCAATGTCAGAAGAAAACATTCTTGCTGCAAAATATTCACCAAGGATAAAATCCAAAAATACTTTAGGAAGTAAACCAAACAAGTTTCACATAGTGAATACTTGTGTAAATGAGTTCCTATCACATTAGTATCCTACTACATGTGCTGTTACTACTCATAAAATAGTTTGAAAATTCTTTCTAAAAACATAATTAGAAATGGATTTTTACAACATGGAAATAACTTGACATCAAAATTTTCCATTAAAAATGACTATTCACAAGCCAAAATTAGCATGAAAATGCTCAAATTAGAACATTGTTGTATTTAAAGTGAGTTATTTATAAATGTCACTTTTTACAATAGTCCAACTATGGGACATGCAACTAGTGAAAAAATAGATTTACAACTTCATTTGGACAAATAATTCGCCCACTTCTTACCTAACTAGCTAAGTGAACCCTCTATTTGTTCTTCCTATTCTTCTCAAGTTGCATCAAGTATGGCTGCATCTTGCGCCACTCTTGCCATGGTTGCTTCCTCTTTAGGTACATGCACAACTTGCCTGACCTTGCAAGGATGAAAATGTGGAAACAGTTTCCAACATTTTGCAACCCAATGTACACTGATCTTGCAGTGAGTACAAAATTTCTTTCGAGCTCCTCTTGGATCATATGCCTCAAAATTTGGATAAATTTTTCCCTTCTCGAGTTTCTTTCCAATAGACATGTACATCATTTTGAGAATTTCTTCCCCCTTTTTGTACTTATCTACACTATGGTTAGATGAAAGGAAAAAATTTAATGGAAATACATTCTTCAATAAGTTGTTCAAATTTTCATTTTTTTTTTCCATCTTGAAAAACATTTGATAGAACAGGATGTTTATACCTCTTTTGCTTTCTTTTTGACTTGCTCTTCCTGCATGAATAACTTGCATGACAAGTAGAAATTTCATAGTGAGAAGAACTTAATTTCTTTTCTTCTTCACCTTTTCCATCTCTCTCTCGAGATACCTTCAAGTCTTCTTGTTCTTGAAGAACCAAGTAGGTACTAGTTTGAGATGCAAATTGCAAAAACTTGCCTCCTCGTGTCCTCTTTTGTGATAAAAGGTACATAATACACAATAACTATCATTTGCAGACCATTATTCTACTGCAACATAACCCAAGCCTTCATACTTAGGTCTCCCTTTGGCTTCTATTGGATTCTTGATGCATTTTTGGTTCACACGAAGACCTCCTCCCTTGTAGCCCATTTTATACAAGAGCTTGGATCCAATTCCATTACCATACTTTTCAAAAGCTGAAAATGAACTTTCTTCAAAACTTTTATGAAAATAAGAATCATGCAAATGATTACCAATGGTTCCATATTTTGTTGGAGGTACAAATATGTTTGCAAATTCCATTTTGATCTTGGATGTGCCCACTTGGACTCTTTGGTTCTCTTCCTTAAACTCCCTAAAATTAGGTACTAATTGAACTTAATCCTCCACATCATGTGGACAAAAGGCACAAACGTGTCCATCATTTTTTTCTGAAGGACTTTCTACACATACATCTTGCATAAAGGTTGTAGAAAAACATGAAGTTTGTGGAGAGGATGGTGACTTGACAACATTCTTGTCTCCTTCTTCCCTTGAAGAAAATTCTTCACCTGGAGGTGGTGTAGAGCTTTCACCATGCAACTTGGTGTTCCTCTCTTCATAAAGGACCCTCATCATATCTACCATGTCTATAAAAGAATTTCTGAGAGCTTTTACATCTTCTGACACCTTCATATACTCTCCTCCTTGGAACATACTTTGTTTGAAGCCTCAATCTAGAACTTTGATCAATAACTGGTGGTAGAGACTTGATCTGCTATCCAAAATATTTCTACTCACTTGAGCTTAAAAACACCTTCACTTGGAACAACAAACAAAACATTTTTTCACAAAAAAAACCATGTGCTTTGATACCAACTTGATCTGAATGGAAATATTAGTTATGCTATGCTAATATATTGTTCATAATATAAATATGTGTGACTAAGGTTTGTCGTCCAAATGGCAAGTGTAAGTAGGTGGTTTTATAAGTTTTTGTTAATTTATGTTCATGAATTCTTTTACATGAAATCAAACATAAAATTTAAGCATGTAATCAACAATCTTACACTAGCCATTGTTTAAGGAGTTCACCCCTCCTGGGCTACATCGCCTTGGATCAGCTCTAATGGCATGATCCCTTCTCATTATTCATAATGATTTGTAAAGAGGATTAAAATAAATGTTGAACAAAGGAATCATTAATTTCTCCTACAAAGAAACATACTGCTGCAAGAACATCATCCCATGAGCATGCTAAACTTCATTCAAGAATGTAAACAATCAGCAACAATAGGCATCTACATAAAGATCCTAAACTCCAACTTCAAAGAGCTACAATTGCACCAAAAAACACCTTATAGTACATGAACAAATCTCTCCTTCAAAGACATAAAGAGGAAAGAAGAATGAGAAGTTACAACTTTGATGCAATTGTTGTTTCAGAAATAATATGGAGAATAGACAACCCCTGCAATGCCATATTCATCATTAAACTTATCCGTAAGTTGTTTCAACACCTTGGTTGATCATGACACCCTTAGGCTTCAACCTGAAAAAAATCTTATTCTAAAGTGCTCTATGGATCCTGAGTCTTGTTCCATTAAGTCCAGAATAATCAAAGATGCTACCTTATCCTCTTTTCATACAATTTGGTTGAAAACTAAAGGATTTATTACCTCTCCTATTTTTCCCACTATTCGCTCCACAAATTTCACAAAATCCAGGTTGGTCCTACAAATCCGCCCAGAATTTGGCAAACTATATTACAATTTCGCCGACCTGCGACGCAAATTGTGGGATGGTTAATTTCGTTAATAATGCCCATAATCTGAATTAGCTGTTAATTAATCCCGATTAGCAATTTAATAACACATTTAAGCATTAGCGCCTCTTGCGCTCAACCCTCGGTCCTGGGTTACAGTTGTATGCGAATTTGTTTTGGTGGATGGCCCCCACTTTCCCCAACAGTGGGAACAAAAAAAATTAAATATATGCGACATTGTAAACGGTTAAGTAACAATGCATAGGCGAGTTGGTAGTGGTACAGGTTTGTTTGGCAGAGGCATTGAGTTCGACCCTTGCCCAATCCATCTATTCCATAAACCAAAAAATTTTCCATACCATGAGGGGGACACATGGCAACCCCAGGCTAAGCCACGTGCCTCCTCCTCATTGGTCTTCCCAATGACTAATAATAACATGCCATGATGCACCAACCACACCATGCTGCTTGGCAGCCTGCTATTCAATGGTGAGATACGTTGACCAGCTCATTGACCTGCCCATTGACCTGCCCAGTCAACATGCCACTTCAGCAATACAGACTACTCACTGGGCTCCCTTTCTGCACAATTTTTTTGCCAAATTCCCTTGTTTGGGAAAACAGATAGAATGTGATACCTTGAGAATTCGATATCAGTTTCTGTGAAATGAGTTGAGCCAGAATCAAGACGACGAGATCTACACGGTTGTTCAGGTTCCACACTAATCCAACAACTTTAATTTCTGAGAAAAAATTTAGCTCCTGATCAGTTGACGAAGAAGTTAGACAACAAGGGGGAGAAATGTATATTTCTTGGATATAGTGATGAATCCAAGGCATACAAGCTCTACAATCCATTAACCAATAATTTCATAATCAAAAGAGATGTTCATTTCATAGAAGATGAAGCATGGGATGGAAGTTTAGAGAATACAGTCAATGTGAAGACATGTATGCCACATGAAGACAAAGAATAATTGACCGAAACAAGTAATTCCTCAACAGTGACTCCTCCTACACCTACACAAGCTCAACAAAGAATTCAACTTGTGACACCATCAACAAATAATAGGACAACATTGCGCAACCAATCAAGTGCTTCTCCAAGAACACCACAAATATCTGCAACTCCATCTACTTCAAGCGCAACACCAATCCCATCTTCCGCAACCATAAGAAGACAAAAATTCATAAATTTAAGTGAAATATATGAGCAAAATGAAGATGATAGTAGCGTTGTTCTGAATTCTTTATTTGCATTATATTTTCATGTAGATGGCCCAATACACTTTGAAGATGCAATCAAATAAGAGAAATGGGTTGCAGTAATGGATGAAGAAATAGGAGCAATAGAAAATAATAACACATGGTAGCTAGTGGACCTTCCATAAGGAAAAGAATTCATTGGAGTGAAGTGGGTCTGTAAGACCAAGAGCAACATTGAAAGAAAGCAGCATGGAAGATATTATGCAGAGACATTTGTGCCAGTCGCGAGGATGGAGATAATGCGTATAGTGTTGTCAATTGTAGCGAAATATAGATGGAAAGTGTATCAAATGGACATAAAATCAACGTTTTTGAATGCAGTGCTAAAACAGAAGGTTTATGTTGTGCAACCTCCTGGTTATGAGATAGAAGGCCAAGTAGACAAGGTGTATAGGTTGCGGAAATCTCTTTATGGGTTGAATCAAGCACCGCGTGCATGGTATAGCAGGACATATGCTTGATGGAAATGGGTTCAATAAATGTGATGGTGAACGTACTCTCTACATCAAAGAAAGTGATGGTAAGTGTTAGGAATCTGTAATTTTACTAGATTGGTGAGACTAAAACTGCAGAAACAACATCGTTTCAACCAACTTTGGGATTCTAGGATCTAGCCCTCCTGAATTCGGAGAGGGATCTCTCCAATAAGTGCAAAGACGGATTTTTATTTGAAGTTTGGGGTAATAATGTTAGGCTAGTTATGAAGGCCAAGGGTTTGTTTTGTTTTTTGGATGGTTGAGCATGAATACTGTTTGAGGTGGAAAGTCCTAAGTGCAAAGAGTTTCAAAGGTGAGAAGTTGCAAGTGAATAGAACAGCTAGGCTAAAATATAGATATAACGCTGGTTTTTAGTCCATTAGGCTATAGATTCATAACAGGGCTTTAATTGAACAACAACATCAAGAGTGATCCAAGGGGCAAGTCATCTACATCACAAGATTATTGAGATTAAAATGATGGAATGGGAACAATAAAGTGTTGGAGAGGTGGAAACTGATAATAAATTCACAAAGGATCTATAGTGAGTCCAAACAAGAAAAGCCTCTTAAGTAACTGTTTAAAACCAACCAAGTGCGGGGCTAACCCTTGACTTCTTGGGCAACTTTGTATTAAAGCAGCTTAATTGACAAACAATATAGTAATCCACATAATTACCTTCAGAAAGTATGAAAACATATCAGAGAAGATAGAGTATAAACTAAAGATCAGATAAAGTACTTTTAAACATAGTCTGCTTTCAGTTAACACCAAGGGAAACTTTCAGAATCTGCCTTTGGAGAAAAGAAGCTAGAAACAGGGCAAACCATCACTTTTATAGTCTAACTTTAATAAGCAAATAAGGAAAATAACTTTCAAGAAAAATGTTTAAAGCGAACAATAGGACGAGGTAAATCCAACATTCCTAACTGCTTAAACTGTATTAAATCATTCTTAAATAAATAGATTGGAGGAAAACATTGAGATAAAGATTTTCAGTCATAGAAGGTTACTGATGTATAGTAGGTCCTAACTCTATAAATGTTGTTCTTTATCAGAGAATAGTGAAAAATATGACATACATAGAAGGAAAACGATAACAAAGAAAGGGGCACTTCACCAGTGATATAGACCAGGATCCCAAGAAACAGCTTGTTATTGATGTCAAACCAGTTACAGTACTGAGGTCCAATGTTTCAGTTCAACAATCATCTTCACTATCCAACCTAACTCATCTACCACAAACAGAGCTCCAAGGGCCAATGAACACTATTTACAGTTAAAATTCTCGAGCTCAGTTATATTTCAATGTTCTACAACCAACCCCTCACTCATCTTCTGCAAAAGTATATATGGAAGAATGAGGAGGTGAGATCTGATAAAAGATATCCAATTACAATTAATAAATACTTAATGGCTTCTTGGCCTTTGAGGGGCTCAATGAAGAAACTTACATGGGTGCACTCTGTATTAAATGGTTTACATAAATTTTAACCTCGGTGGGAAATTTTGTTGACCTTTGAGGCTCTGTGTGGTGTCGAAGTAACTCTACAGATGTTTTTCATTAATTTCCTTGGCAGAGTTTCCTCTTTGGCTGCGTTTTGAGACAAATATCTGATCCTGATCAATAAATTCAGCCTCTAATTGAATACTTTGAGGCACAGGTGGCATCATGGTAGCTAAAGGGATCAATTTTCCTCATTTGTGGCGGTGGAGGTTTTCCTGTCGATAAAACACTTCAGATTTTCTTTAAACTGTGTTTTACTTGGGGATTAGGCTTTTAATAATTGTTCTTAGCCGTGATCCCCACAAAATCTGTCTTTTAATCCTCTGTTCTGATAAATTTTGGTCTTTGTCACTGATACTCTCTTACTGCGCCCGATTCATGGTTTTTGCTGATGTACAGGGCTGCGCAGGGGCGATATGGCATCAATGCCTGAAGAAACACTGATGAAACGTGAATCTAGATCCTGTGAAGGATTTTCTTTGTTGAATTGGGGGCGGGAGGATCATCACCCTCCACCTTTGAAATTTCCTGAGTTATGGCGAAAAAACCATAGAAACCCTGCACAATACAAAAACTATTAGAAAATCATGCATATATAGGTTTATTGCTACGAAGGACATGTGGAGGAAGCATGGTCGTTGGATGGCATCATCCAACGGTCAGGATTGATCGGGAGAAGGCGTAGTGAAGGCGGAAAAAAATTTTGAATCAGGGTCGTCGATCACGCAGAGATCGACGGTTGGGAGCAGAAAATGGAAAGTCAAAATGGGAAATGTTGACTCGGCGACGGAAGTGGGCAATGAAATATGAACCGTCGATCTGTAGATCAGATCGATGGAGGAAATTAATTGGATGCCGCGTCGTAGCCCGGTTAACTGTCGGGCATCTTCGGTGAGCGATAGTCGTTGGATGGCCCGCCCCAGATCGGATGGTGGATGCTAATATCACGCGGGGTCCACGTCCGAACGTTAACGCGCGATGTACGACGGTTTTATGAATAGTGCCCAGGACACGTGTCAACCGTTGAATGGAATCGCTGCCAATCGGGAAAAACCCGCCCTCACCCAAAGGCGGTGCGATGAATACCGCGCGGTTTTTGGACAGGTGAGTGGAATGCGGGGACCACCAAGGAGATGGACTCTGCTCCGTCGATCTGTAGATCAGATCGACGGTGGGGGTTGACTGATATTTTACACTGGCGGAAAGTTCACAATATAATAAAAAATCGGAAAATTAATATAAACAAAGGTTTTTATTAATTTATAATGTGGCTTGGCGCCCGACTGCGGGGCCTTTGGGCGCATGGGAAATAATGTGACTGGGGTTTTCAAGAGGAGGGGCTAATCGTGATTAGGCAATGCGACACATGCTGGGAAGGCTGCCGCTCGGTTCCAGGCACCAGGGCGTGTGGAGGGGAGGGGTTAAAGACTTAGCCCAAGGGGGTTTAAGTCTATAATGTATGAAAAATGTGATTTTTATGGATTTCCAATGGTTTTCAAGGAAAATTGAGGGTTCCGATATAGTTTTAAAATGATTTTTAAACTATGTAAAGAGGATTTTCACTAAAGGGAGAAAAGGAATCATGAATATAGAGGAGTTTTATGGAGAAAAATGGGAGCAAATGAAAGTTAGTTTTGGGAGAAGGGGAAAAGGGAAATGGTGATTGCAGCAGTATTCTAGCTTGGAAATCAGCAGGATTTCTAAGTTCTGAAGGGAAACAGTAGTGAAGTTTTGGACAGAGGAAAGGCATGAGGCCTTCAGGAGTCTTCAAGAACCAACAGTTTTTAGTAATAAAATTTGTTCTTTGAAGGCTCAAAAAGTCTTAGCCACATTTTGATATAACAAATTTTATAGGTGGCTAACAGTAACCTTCTTATTGTTGTTTTGTATGTAGATGATTTGATTTTTATAGGGAGTGATGACTTCCTCATCGTTGATTTCAAAGTAGTCATGAAAACTGAGTTTGAAATGACTCACTTGGGCTTGTTAAGATATTTTTTAAGCATAAAAGTGAAGAAAACATAAAATGGTATTTTCATTTCCCAAGCAAGTTATGTAGCAAACATTTTAGAGAGATTTAATATGCAAAACATCAACTCAACACCAACTCCAACTGTCATGGGGTTGAAGTTAAGAAAGGAAGATTGCAGTAGCAATGTCAATCCGACATTATACAAAAGTATGGTGGGCAGGCTAATGTATTTGACCACAACTAGGCCTAATATAATGTATGCATTGAGTTTGGTGTCAAGGTTCATGGAGACACCCAAGGAGATATATTGGAAAGAAGCCAAAAATATTTTAAGATATGTCAATGGGACACAGGAGTATGGTGTTTTGTACACTGCAACATAGGATTTTGAGCTTGTTGGTTACATTGACAATGATTGGGAAGGAAGTGCTAATGACAGAAAGAGTACGTGAGGATATGTTTTTCATTTGGGTTCGGGAGCCATTTCATGGGTTTCGAAGAAGCAGTCGATAGTATCATTGTCAAAAAATGAAGTTGAATATGTCATCGTGTGAAGCAGTTTGAATGAGAAGGATGTTGTGGGATTTATGTCATGAACAAGATGGAACAACCACTATTTTCTGTGACAACAATTCAACAATTGCATTATCAAAGAATTATGTTTTTTAGACAAAGCACATTGATGTTAAATATCATTTCATAAGATAATTAGTTAACAATGGTGAGATTGTGTTCTAGCACTGTAGGTCAGAAGAAACAATTTGTAGACATCTTCACAAAGCCATTGGCACATGGAAATTTTGATTATCGAGATTGTCTGGGAATGGTCAATGGTGGCAGTTGTAATTAAGGAGGGTGTTGGAAAATTAATCTCAACAACCACATTTAATTTTATGACAACAACCATACCTCAGTAAATGTTTTGCATGTTGATTTGCATGTTGCGGATTGAATTTGCAGGAAAAGACGTCACAAAAATGAAGTTGTGAGGAGAATAAATTTTACCCATTCCGCAAGAGATTAAATAATTAAAAGTCAAATAGAAATTTAATGCATGGTTAGTAAAGGTGTATGGGAAAACATTTATTACTCAAGTGTTATTTACTTCACACAACCTCTACAAGTTCAGAACAGGTTTATATTGTGTGTTTTACTCTGTAACCTTTGGTGAATGAAAATCTCAGTAATAATAGTTGTTTTATTGTTTTACTTGTGAAGAAGTCCCAATCTCCATTTGAATTACTTCTAGTTCTTTTGAACTCAGAATATAATGTTTGGCATATGTTTGAAAATTCATGTATTGTTTTTATAGCAACTACTATCTTTTACTTATTTTCAGAGTGAGTGAATCTGTTTGAAATATTTGCTCCATTATTGTTGCTCAAGTCAACATGTTTAGATCTCCACCACTCTTTATTGATAAAAGGACTCATATGATTTAATCTCCGCAACTGCAACTGTGTGAACTCTGTGTGTTGAGAAAAAAAAATTTCCCTTATGTCTTAAAAATTTTAACACAACTATGTTGTCTTATTTAAGACCTCTTTGCAACTGTTTGAACTCTATGTGTTGAGGAAAAAGAATTTCCATTATGTCTTAAAACTTTTAACACTTTGACAGCTCAGAATCTAGTAACTTTAAAGAACTTCGAGAGTGTTAGTTGTGATAAACCCAATAACTTAACTTATAGGTTGGGCAGTGGACGTAGCGTTGGAGCACGTGGTGACGCTGAGCTCTCTAGACTCGTATGGTAGGAAATTTGGTTGAAGAATGGTCGGGCCACACCGTGGATGACGAAGGTTGCTCGGGTGTAGAGCTCGGGGAGAGTGAAGGGCACTCTATTCATGGCCATGACCCCATTCGCTTTGCTCGTGACCACGATGTTCTTCTTGTGGAGTAGCATGGGTATGGAGGAGCCGAGTTGCATGGCGGCCAACGTTTTCCATATAAGTTTGCGCGCGGAGATGTGGTAGTGGAGGAGGTCCATCATGAGCCACGATGCACGATATATTATTGATGGCGTCGTCGCTGAGGGCGAAGAACGTGCAGCGTGTTGGCGACAGGATTTCGTCTGCGAGATTTCCAGAGACGTGGCGATAATGTTGTAACCACCCGCCTCTCGCAGAGCTCTCCTCGCGTTCATCACCATCTCCTTCATGGTCGCCTTCTCCTTTAAACACTCCTGGAAATATGATCACCGCAAAGGCCATCAATATGCGGCAGAGCCTCATCCTGCAACAGAAGAATTAGAAACAAAATGACCAAGAAAAAAAAAACACCATCAGCAAGTCAAAGGGTTATCAAATAATCTGAGCAACAGATTTTCTGTAATTACCAAGAGAGTAGAATGAGATGCTCGAGAGATTTCTTGAAAAACCCTCTAAAAACTCTTTAGAAACCCTAATTCATTCATGTAGCTAACGTTGAGAGTGTGGTGGTGTGGTGGAATATATATAGAGAGGCAACAACTCAAAATAAAAAGATATTGGAAAAGCTCAAAGCCGTTACGGGTTGTCTTGGAAAGCCAGGATGGACGTGCATTCAACGGCCCAACTAGAAATTCCGTTGCGGGTTGTTATCGAGGGAGGACGTGCGTTCAACGTATACTTGTTTCCGAAAATACAGCAGGATGAGATAAATCTGTCGTATATTGTTAATACTATTTGTAGATAACTGAAATTAAGTTTCCATAAATACAACTACTCGGAATAGTTTTCGAAATCATTTAAGCACTCGAAAAATTGCGTGCATCTAAATTTCTTGACTTTCTTGGAGTAAGGTAGAGATGAGGGTCCAGACACAAATCACCCCCGTTGTGGTAACTTGTTTGAAATTATGTTTATCTTAAATTTTGGGAATAAGTTTTGAGAATATTTAGGAATTTGACAATAAGAAGGATATAGTTAAAAAATTGATATCTGTGTCGAATTCTTAAATATTCTTAAAATTTGCAATCCAATAAATTTGTGCTTGATATTAAGGTTGATATACTTTGTCATGGTGGTAGAGATCAAACAATTGATATATCTCTATCGATTCTGAAATATTCCTAAAATTTTCAATTTAATAAAATTGTGTGGATACGAAGACTGATATTATAGCTCTATCATGGTTGTATATGTTCAACCTATTATTATCAGAGATATTGTTTTTCCTTTGAATTTATTTTCATGGTCAATAAACTCCGACTTATATATCGTGGATTGAATATGTAAGATGATCAAGTAGATTTCCATGTAGAAACCCACACCAAACCGGTAGACCCCATTTCAGAACCACTTGGTGATCACCCACCAATTCTACTTCACCAAACAGGTAGACCGCCATTTCAAAACCACTCGGTGATCACCCACCAATTCTACTTCATAGCATCCTCTACCCGTATTGTGCAGCGTATATGTTGCATACAACATATTGTCGTTGCTTATACTACCTTCACCGTAATAACACTCGAGGGGAAGGTCAAGAACGTTGGATTTTGAGGGATCAGGAGGGCCACACACATTAGTACTCACAACTATCTTTGTCATGGCTGGTCCAAAGAATATGCGTTCCACCATCGCTCTTGCAAGTCCATGTTGTGGCCCGCACACAGATCCTGCGGACAACGACAAAAACTGTCCAACAAAGGAGTTGTATTGAATACCATTTTTTTGGAGTTTTTTATGAATTTTTTTGGTTGGAATCTAATCGAAATATTTTTAGAGTATTTCTATTGTGCAAAGTTTATATTTCAATAAATTTCTCAAAGATTTTAAAGAAATGGATCAGAAAAATAAATCAAAATACTTTTAAAAAAAAATCTGATTAACGACCAATGTAGGTGACGGGCGTAACGGCCTTGGTATTCAAGTGGCGTGCGTAACGGCCTTGGGATTCAATTGGCGAGCGTAATGGCCTTCCATGTTGCTTATATTCGCCATTCTGTTAAAATTGAACCTCCTATCATCAATCCAATTCCAAATTTCCCAAGAAATAGAAAAAAGAAAACGGACTACCGGCCTGAAATTCTATCATAATGATCTATGATCGATTGATTGATTCATATAACTTCAACATCATTGACAACGATCGATTTTCAATGAACATGAAGGTAAGGTAAGTTTCAAGTAAGGACATATTTTCAGACATGGGATGGTTGGATTTTCGAATGGGAAATTAGTTGGAGGTGGTTTCAATAAATGCACGAATCTTTTGATTCGACAATGTTATGATTTTTTTGATTGGACAGGTTAACGACAATGTCACTGAAATAATAGGTGGAGTTTCCTCAGGACCAATCCTCAAATTGAACCAGGGAATTGATTCGGACCAATACCCATGTAGATCGACCCAAGGAATCAGTTGGGGCCAATCCTCGGACAGATCGAACCAAGGAATTAGTTGGAGACCATTCGCACACGTTGGATTTTTCTCGTTGGGCATGTGTACAAAGAAGTGATCGAATCGAAGAGCCATTAGAGATTTCAATCGCACCGAAGAGCCATTTGGAGATTTCGATAGTTATTAGGTTTGAAAAAAAATTCAAATTAATTAGTATGAATTTAATTATGATTTAATCTGATTAAAAAAATATTATTTAAAAATAAAATTTAAATACTTTCAAACTTTACATATAATTTTATATTAAATATTAAATATTAAATATTAAATATTAAATATTAAATATTTGATTCTTTCTTGAAGTATTTACATACATAATTCTTTTAAAATTAAATATCCACTATTAACATGGCATAGCCAATTTACAGCAACTTGTATACACACATTTCTATTTCTATTTTTTCACTGAAGTGGTACAACTCACAAATATACACAATTTTTTTTTTTTTTAAATAAATATCTAATATTTAACTTATAAAGAAGTGAGATAACTTTTAAAGAAGTGAGATGTGATAGCTAATTTTCAATGATCGATAAAGGAAAATTATTTAATTTATAAAATATAGGTATTTAAAAGAGGGAATTTATAAATGAATATTAATAAATTTATATTTATAATGTTTTTATAATTAAAGCTAATATTATCATGTTGTTGTCAGGGATTTCTCGATAGCTTGAGTGGATCTAAATATCCACCTCCAAATAGCCTCCAAGTAGCTTACGATTTCGTATGTTCTATATGCAACATATAAGATCCATCGCAAAGGATCTTATTGATGCCATTCAATGTTCCAATAGCATTGACTACATGGAATCTTCTCTAGTGTCACCTTCTAAAGAGAAGGTACATTCACTTTACCCATTGCTCAAGAGAAATCTCAATCCACATTTGATGTTGTCCGATCTTTTTCTAATTCTCTTTAGTTTGGACTAGATACTTCTACAACACAAGATCTGAGACGCCTATTGGGTATAAACTAAGTGCTCTCATAATATGGTATATTATGTGTATGTTCATACAAAAGCATTGTGATGGTATTTATCTATTTTCAGATGTTGTGGGAAATTAACAAAATGTTTAAACCTTTCATTTTTTAACAGGAGAGTTTAGCCTAGTTGGGATCAATTGGGATATAAGAGTTGTGTCTCCTGCTACTGTATTATAAGATGTAGTGTATAGTTTGTACTTAGTATATAGTTAAGCTAAATAAGCTTGGTTGATCAATCAAGATACAATAGCGTATGGAAGGATTTAGATGTTTTAATCATATTCCATTTTAGTATAGTTTCTTGATGATGGGTACGTAATAGATAGAGCATGACAAATGAGATTTTAATTAAAGCATTCTTTCTAGATAGGCAGAGCATGGGGAATGCCTTGGATGGATTTAAAAAAAAGGTTATGTAGATTGGTTGGCCGATTTTGGTACATGGATGATAATGCTTGTAGAGTTGTAAGATGCATATGTCACTAAATTCCATAGTCTGTGCTTGAAGGTTGATAATCTTAGACATGACAAACTCTTTGGATGGTATAGTTGGGTTAATAAAATTACTCAACAATGTTTTTGTAAATGGGTTGCAAAGTTGCAATGAATCTCTAGTAGTCTATGAAATGAACATTAGTTAGGCCATCATGCTTTATTAAGTTTTCTTAATTGACTAGGAAAGGTGAACAAAATGAGAAGGGAAACTCAAATATGGAAGGAATATTTTGTCCCTCATGATTACTATGGTTATAGGTCATTCTCAAATATTTTCAAAAAATGCAGCGCATATATTGCATTTTGTTTATTTGCATAATGTATTCTACCTTTCTTGTTCGTTATCAAGCTTTGTGGATGAATCAGGTAGATTTTCACAACTCAACCTCCCATCCCATGTCATGCCCAAATCTTGGATTTGCATTGCAAAATAAAAATAAAGCATTGATCTAACCCACTTTAAGACATATGTAGTTTTAATTGGAGAATCCATCAGATACTCCTATATTAGAGGAATTATGTTATTATGTTATCTTTGACATTTTTCCTTGTTGATTTTTATTTTATTTTTATGTTATTATGGATTTTCCCTTAAGAGACAATAATACTTGTGTTTTATATTTTCTTTATAGAGACATTTTTAAGACAATAATTTGAGACACTCACTTAAAGACAATAGTTGAGACGATTTACAAGCGTTTTCTTGTCTCAAGTTGAGACAATTTACTCAAAAATTCTTAAAAATTGTCTTAAAACCCACCTATATATAGTAGTGATGGAATGTATTTTACCATTTCCAATGACCTTTTCATTATACTTTCCAGATATTTTTCCTTTGATATTGAGCCCTTTACTAAATGCTAGAAAATAAGGAGGGAGTCTCCTAGAATTTTGACCTCTCTCACCTTATTTTCTTTGGCAATCAAGAGACCCTAATAAATATTTTTAATCTTTTTCTAATTATGTCATATAACCAAGTCCCCATGAGTACCCAAACACTTCATCATTCTCAGGGCTATAAAGATCCCCCACCCCTCTTTCCACTCCTAGATTTTTCTTGGATGCCCCATCAAAACAGAGAATCCATCCTTGTATATTATTCTTCCAAGATCTAAATTCTAAATCTGTATTTCTAAACTTTCAACATTCTCCCATATCTTTTTTATTCCAACTACTAATATGTGGGTTCTTATCCATACCTAGAACATGCTAATTTATTGAGCCTTCCTTGCTCTAGTTGATCCAACTATTTCATAGGGGACCTATGATCCTACTTTTGAGCTTAAAGTAAGCACACAATGATAATGATTTAATTATAATTCTTTGGGGAGGAGTAAGAAGGTAATTAAAGATTGCATTATTCCTGACAATCCAAACTTTCTACCATATAAATTTGGGGAGGGATTCCCAATACATTTTGAGAAGAAGTTTCCATATTAGGATTCCTTTGTAATTTTTTTTTCCCAAGAGGAGAATAATTATTCTAGAGCGGGGGTGAATTTGACCCTAATATGAAGAGGAGATGTTTCCTCCATCCATACCTTTTTTTTATACTCACATTCCCAAAAATTATGAGAGGTATCTTCCACTTGATTCTTATAGAGAGATCATCTTTAGGGGCCATGTATGCCTCTCTTTCTAAGGTTCTCAATTGTCAATATTTTTCTTATGTGCAAGGAACCAACTTAAGGAATTGACCTTTGGATTTGCATTAATCTTCCATATTTTTTCCCAAATGCTAAGCTTTGGAGGCATACCAGACTAAAAGAGAAAAACAACATAACCTTCCTTGACTAAATAATGTGAAGCATTCCAACTGATTTCATCTTCATCCTCATTTCTCCAAGGTGCAAAAATTATTAGACATTCATGAAACTTGGAAGCCAAGTGTCAGATATTCTATGGAACATTCCTTAAGTTCCAATTCATCCAATTTCTATATTCATCCAAATTGGATGTGTTAGATGATGTAAAATTCCTTTGAGCACAAAAATATTCTCGTAGGGGAAGGAATTCAAGAAATTGCTCAAGTGGTTGCTGGTCCATAAACTTATTAGTCCATAGATTAATATGTTACCATTTCCTCTCTTCCAATACAACCCCAAGAGAATGAGGGAGGATGTCGAAACAAATATTTTCCAAATTGAGTAATATCCTTTCATTATGTGAATGGATTCCATGCATCAAGCTCTTTCTCCTTGAGGATATTTTTCCTTCAAGACTACTTTCCACTAGTCTTCTTCTTGGGTGACAAGTCCCTAAAATATTTTTGTCCTATTACCTTATTCATTAACGAAATATCTTGTATTCCCACACCCCCATGATTTTTAGGGGCCTTCACCAAATCCCATTTAAGAAAATTGATCTTTTTGGAGCTTCCCTTACTACCTTCCAATACGAATTTGGGAGTTTCTTTTGTTAAAGACAAAAATTTCTTTGTGGAGCAAGGAGAGATGAGAATTGGTATATGAAAAGCTGAGATAACCTCCTTTATATGAACAACATACCCAATAAGGTTGAGTGGTGGATCTCGTTCACATGCTT
This sequence comes from Pinus albicaulis, assembly GCA_034641835.2. Classification (NCBI taxonomy): domain Eukaryota; kingdom Viridiplantae; phylum Streptophyta; class Pinopsida; order Pinales; family Pinaceae; genus Pinus; species Pinus albicaulis. The sequence continues at coordinate 1,815,268,308 of CM076575.1, forward strand.
GAGATGTATGCAATTTCAGGCATATTGTAATTCCTAGATAATTGAATTCCTTCCATGATTAAATCATTTGAAAACACAAAACTATTCCAATTTGTATTTACTTCTTTAATCATACATTCCATGTATAAATATGATATTTTCTTGAGTTTGTTTTTCCTCTAAAGGCTTTAAGAAAGGAATCCATTTTTTTTAACCATCTAGCTATTATTGTGGAGACACCCCCTAACAAGAGCTTGTCATCAATAAATTGAGAGTGATTGTTGCTTTTGATACCTTTGGAAAATCTAATTCTCAAAATTCTCACACATCCCCTTTCATATTCCAGTTTACGGCTAAGAGAATATACCAAGTTAATATGTAAGAAAGGAGATAGAGGTCATCCTTAATGAATCCCTAGAAAGGATCGAAAGAAACTAACCACTCTTTAATTAACCAAATGAGAAATCCATCATGATTTGATACATTAAGAAACCCATGGAATAAATTGGCATCAAAACCAATTTTTTTCATTACTTTGAAAAGGAATTCTCCACCTCCTTTGTCAAAGGCATTTTCCATATCTAGTTTGATGATCAACTTTTGTCTTTCCAATTTTGGCTAGAGTTGTTTGCCTCTTTAACCATGATGATGTTATCAAATATTTGTCTCTAATGCATGAATCCTCCCTAAGTTTATGAGATAATTTTGGATAGAATATGTGTAAGCCTTTTGGAAAAAATCCTTGAGATCACTTTATAAGATACATTACGAAGTGATATCTATTGGAATCTTGAAAACAAGGAAGGATTTAGATATTTTTGGATTAGGGCTAAAAACAAAGAATTAATTCCACCCCCCATAGAGTTTTTCTTTAATATATAACCCACCATTTTGCCAAAACCAAATTTATTACCTTCCAAAATTGTTGGTATCAATTCGGTCCTGGTGCTTTGTCTCGATTGAAAGAAAAGACAACTTGGAAAAATTATTCTTCAATGGACTCTTTTTGTGTGCATCGTTATCTTCCTATGGAATAGACTTTGGAATATGATCCAACATTGATTGTTCTAGTTCAGGGTTGGCAGGTCTTGTGGGTTTATATAATGTGACAAATTTCCTCCTCTTTGAGTTCTGCAAAATTTGAAATTTGTATACTTCTTACAACAATCTCTTTAATATTGTGTTCCAAATTGGATTTTTAGCTTGCTTGTTAGATTTTTTTGTGTTCATATCTCCAACATTTCACCAAATTCTCTGCAATTTTAAATGAATTCAAATGCAAAATATTTTCTTCTTCTTCGAGAACTTAATAATAGGCTAGGATGTAAATTCTTCTTTTTCTTCTTGCAAAAATTCATCTATTGCTAACCCATTATCCATCGTATCCTCTATTTATATGGTTAAAAACTCACTTATAATAATAATAAATAATAAAATAACAATTTCTAACAAATATTTAAACTTTGAATCTAAATATTACTTCATAACAAATACCAATTACCAATTTGTAGTAAACTAATAAAATAACAAAGAAATAAATTATCTTTTAATATTTAAAAAACGTTGAATGATTTATATACAAATCTAATATTATATCTAATTCAAATAAACTTAATAAAAAATTATAAAAAAAAATAATAACAAAAATAAACTAATATATTAAAAAAATATTTAATTTAAATAAAAAATTATTACATACCAATTTTTAAACAAAGTAATATACATAATTACTATTAATAAACTACTTATTGGTTTTTCCATTTCCTCCTAGACTTCAAGCCTCTTCACATGTCTTGCATACAAATTTGTATTAAAATTATGAATTAAAAAAAAAAAACATTTACCATAACTAACTTTTTTAGCTATCAGTTAAAAAATATTTATTATAATTGGCAAATTTTGAACAAAAATATTTCTCTACAATTAAAATATAAATAACTAGAAAAATCTCCATTCACATGCTTACTATAACCTCAACATTTTCGTCTATAAATTCATACATCGCCATTTTACCTCCCTATTTCCTACATGGTATTTTTAAATAACAAAGCACAATTATCATACATCCTGTATTTTACCCAGGAATACAAAAACACACTTCTGGCAGCTTAAGAATTTCTATCTATGGCTTCAGACATCAAGGAACTATATCATACTTTGATATATTATTAGTCCCTACCGAGGACTATTGTAATTGTGATGGCTTCTTTTCATGAACTTGGGCACGCAAATCAATAAACTTTAAAAATTCTAAACCATGGTTTGTTACCATAGTGTGTACCTACCACATTTCCTGTGCTAATCAAGTGTATGGATTGTTTTCAATTGACCAATCAATGTAATTTTCGTCTTATGGCCTCATACCGACACAATATCATGCAAAACATAGACTAACAATGGATAATCTAAAAAATTTGAGTTACAATGGAATTAATGCCACCTTCACCTTAGGATTAATTCTAAGCATTTTATGTTGATAAACCATCAACGTGTTGTGGCTCATAAAACTGACAAATTGATACAAACATGTATATCATACGTGTCAACACTTTTGAATTGTTTTTTAATTTATCACAACCTACATGGGGCCACATGTTTGCTTCATTGTCTATTCATGGGGTAATACATTTAACCAATACATTTAACCAATTCCTCACATAGCTCGCTCCACTGCTTCATTTTCTTGGCCAACTTTGCTCGGCCAGATTCTTCTCTGTGAATGATGTCGATCCATGGTTCCAAGACCATTCTCATTGAAATGGACTGGCCATGTTAATAAAAAATAAAAATGGCCATGTTAATAAAAAATTAAATCAATCTTGGCTTTGTTCTGGGCAAGGATGCAACCCATATCGACTCCACAGCCCACTGCAATAAGAACAACTCACACAGCCCTTACGGATTTGTTTGATAGTGAGATCGATCTGGCTCAGTAGGCAGGATGAACGATAGAAGGGAGGGAGCCTACAACCAATTTGATTTGATCTCCTTCCCAAATTTCCTTAATTTATAATTTGGAACAACAAGATGCAAAATTTGTATCACACTCAAGCTTTCGTGGGAACGCTACATCAAATGGAAAGTTACCTATATTACCTATAAGTGAAATTGATCTCTTTCCATACGTAGAGGGAACCAAAGCAAAGGCAGGGGAAAGAATCGTGGATAGAATCTACGACAAGGAGACAACCCGGGCATAGTTTCCCCGGAGGATAAAGCTAGAAGCTCCTCCTCCGTCATAGATAGTAAGAGTCCCTAAGCAAAAAAAACTTGGCCAGGCAGTGCTAGAACTGTTCTTATTCCGAGTGCCAGAATGCCTGGCAGGAGCAAAAACTTGGAGGGCCTGCAATATTTGAACTATAAAAAGTGTAATAATATAGCGATGCTTTGGTCTTAAAAGGGTTTGGCGTTGATGCTAAATGACTGTCCCTTGAACCTGGACTCTCAAAAGATCCTAGAAGGTTAAGGATTTCATGGACTCCACAAGGAAATCTACGGAAGCAACGCTCCCTTTAAACGTAGATGGTATGGATGATTTTGTTAGCACTGTCGTTCAGGATTTCTTGGCCATTGTGAATTACAGTAGCATGACCATTGTGAGTCCTAGTAACCTGCTAATAGTTGTTGTAAAGCCTCTAGTGAAGTTAAGCCCTTATAGGCCATTTGGGTATTATGTATTTTGCTTCAGGAGTGGTGAGATTTTGATAGATAATCATTTTTCTTTGTTGTCTATCCTCTATTGCACTGTTGAAATTTGTAATGGAAAGCTCTGATACCATGTTGGAAATTCTGAATGCAATCAGACAGAGGAAATGAGCTTTCTTAATCACAGAGAATACAAACAATGTGCAGAAATTAAAATTAATAGTCATACACAGGCAGCATTACACAGGAGAGGAACAAATTTATTTTCATTCCATTACTCATTTAAAAATGAAATTACATTTCTTTTAATACAGAGTGGCTGAAGCCTGAAAATCTAATTCTAATCAATGTTGTTCAATGTTGAACTTACATTCAACAAACATTCATCCTTGGGTTGTAAAAAGACCCATTTCTACATTTAATCAGCACACAGGTCGTATTCTGCTCATACACAAAAAAACACGCGAAGACACATTCAAACACACAAACTTGCAGACTTCAAACTTTATGTGATTTGGCTTGAGTCATCATCGCATCCGGATCCTCATCATAGATAGCAGAGCGACGACCTTAAATTTTATCTGATGTGAACACGAATAAACATAAAAGGTTGGGGGTGTGATATGTGATGGCACAATCGCGTCGCAAAACAAACAACATATGTTGCAGCACTTTACGAGAAAACATAAACGATTTCGAATGTGATGTTCGAAAGCATGATCGCATCGCATGTCAAATATCTTAACTTGCGGCTGCAGAGGGTAAGTCATAAACAATGCGAAATGCGCTTTGCAGGCAGCTAAAACTTGGTAAATATGGAATACAAAGAAATGAATTCAAAACAAAGTTTGGTCCATGCGGTAAGGGATAAGGTAGGTCCCGCCAGATATCGCATCGGCGGTAAAACAACATATGGAAAATGGCT